>LR753618.1:21014-193177 GCA_902729485.2 Mus minutoides | reverse complement strand
CAAGGTTTAAGCACAGAATCCCTGGAGTTGCAAGCAGTTACGAGCTGCCCTGCATGGGTTCTGAGATCAGAACTCGGGTCCTCTAGAAGAACAATATGCTTTTTCAACCACTGAGCCATCTCTCCAGCAGCTTCAGAAGACTCTACTGAACTCGACATAAAGTTATAAAATGATGGAGGACATTAAAAGATAACAAACACAGAGACATAAAGCTAAGAGCACACTTGAATGTATAGGACAGACACATGGTCAGCATTTTTTTACATTTTTTATTAGATATTTTCTTCATTTACATTTCAAGTGCTATTCCATAAGTCTCCTATACCCTCCCCCCGCCCTGCTCCCCTACCCACACACTCCCACTACTTGGCCCTGGCATTCCCCTGTTCTGGGGCATATAAACATTGCTAGACCAAGGGCCTTTCTTCCCAATAATGGCCAACTAGGCCATCTTCTAATACATATGCAGCTAGAGACATGAGTTCTGGGGGTTCTGATTAGTTCATATTGTTGTTCCATCTATAGGGTTGCAGACCCCTACAGCTCTTGGGTACTCTCTCTAGCTCCTACATTGGGGACACTGTGTTCTGCGCTATAGATGACTATGAGCATCCACTTCTGTATTTGTCAGGGACTGTCAAAGCCTCACAGGAGACAGCTATATCAGGGTCCTTTCAGCAATATCCTGCTGGCGTATGCAGTAGTATGGTCAGCATTTTTGTGTGGTCAGCATTTTTGCCACCTCCCCAGGGTTTGAATAGAGAAACAGGTGCATAAGGACAGGAGATACAGGGTGTAATCTGAGACCCCAGGAGCATCCTGCTCAGCAGGGATGAGAGTGGTAGAGCAGGAACATCTGACTCCACCCGCACCCCTTGTCATTTATTTATCATATCATGTATTCATGCATTCCCTCTTATCTCGGACTTATATTGGCTGCAGTACAGCCCTCAGGCTAACTGGATAAACAGCAAGTCTTCCTACTCCAACCCGGAAGAGACTTCCAAGGCAAGAGGAATCAAGAGCTTACAACAGAGCCAGAGGCAAGGATGACTCTGCGGTCCTTGGACAGCAGGACTTTAACACAGTTGAAAAAGAGTCAGAAAAATGAGTGAGGTGTGAGTGAGGGGTGTGTGTAAATCCAACCTGGGATCCCACAATCCCTCAGCATCGTGCTAAGGAAATAGGCAACTCTGATAGGTCACTGACAAGGTGAGCCACCAAAGCCACTCTGCAGGGGAAGTCAACATGGAAATGGGTTACGGGCAAATCACAGTGAGGGTAGTGAGCACTGTGCACTGAGGAGGAGCAGGGAAGTCCTACTCCATTGTCCTCTAGGCCAAGGCTGCTCATCCTCCAAACCCTTAAGTTTCCTGGGCTTCAGTG
This sequence comes from Mus minutoides, assembly GCA_902729485.2. Taxonomy (NCBI): domain Eukaryota; kingdom Metazoa; phylum Chordata; class Mammalia; order Rodentia; family Muridae; genus Mus; species Mus minutoides. The sequence goes on along the minus strand of LR753618.1, from coordinate 191,791 downwards.
GCAACCAGTCCTTGAGGAAGTCCAGAGCTGTGGTGGTTTATGGAGTTCTGAGCTCCTGGGCCAAACACTTGCCCATTCCTGATCAATTGCTCCCTGTCTCGAGCTCATCTGGTTCCAGGTCTTTACTTTCTGGCCCATAAAGTTGTCCTCTGTTTGACTTAGGAGGCTCTCTGGTGCCGGGTGTTTATAACACATGGATGCTGTGCAGCCCGAGTATCCCAATAGTGTGCTGCCTGCTGATTCAGCTGTCCCCTCTGAGGTACCAGTGGTGTGTTTCCCCACATCTTCATGGCTGGGCACCAGAATGAGGCTGAAGGTTTCCAGAGCTAAGCTGCTTTAGCAGAAGGGCAGGAGGAGACCTCTTCAACCTAGCAGGGAATCATTCTTGCATGGCAAGGGACAATCCCATCAGACAGCCCTCCCACTCCATATCACCCAGGACAGTGGGAAGGAGCAAGGAGTCTGCCAGTCAACTCCAAGCACAACTAGAAATGAAGAGAGAACTAGAATCACACCTCATCATCTCAGGCCTGGGGACCATCATGGCAAAACCAGTGTGGCCTGGCCTGGGTCATGAGACCCAGCATTCCTGGGGAACAAGTTGAGAAACAGAAATCTGAGTTCTGTCCCCCAGACCGCCTCACTGGTTTAGAGATGAGTGTGAACAAGTGAGCCATCATCGCAATGTCGCCCTTCTATACCATACTGATTCAACTTCCCTCAGGAAGCTACTGCCATAGCAGCACCCCCCAGAGAACCTGAGTGCAAATCCCTAGGACAGATTCCTCCAGAGTACAGGGATCATTTTTGTGATGTCTGGATGCTCGGGGCAGCCCCTGGCATGCACAAGTCGCTCTGTGAATATCTATAGAAAGACATCTTGTTTAAACCGGTTTCCTCATGAAGCCAGAGCACACACAAGCTTTCTTTCCCTGCACTGAATGGAAGGTTGGCAGCACTGTTCTAGAGCTAGGGGGAAGCTCACCATCTATCCTTTGCCCAGAGACGGCTAGAATGGCTGGCACACAGACGCAAGGCCAAGTTTTCACAGTCTACAGCTTGATATGCGACATCCTGGAAGAAGCAGGCCCTGAAGCAGATTCCAGCCTCACGTTCACTGGCCTGCCCACAGCAGCCCTGAGCGCCCTCCTCCTATCTTTGAACAATGTCCCTGGGGCCACACAGCATCACTTCTACGGTCCTGTGTCACTTGTTTGTTTGTTTGTTTCAACATTTATTAGATAATTTCTTCATTTACATTTCAAGTGTTATCCAGAAAGTTCCCTATACCCTCCCCCCTCCCGGCCCTGCTCCCCTACCCACCCGCTCCCACATCTTGGCCCTGGCGTTCCCCTTTACTGGGGCATATAAAGTCTGAATGACCAAGGGGCCTCTCTTCCCAATGATGGCCAACTAGGCCATCCTCTTCTATATATGCAGCTAGAGACATGAGTTCAGGGGTACTAGTTAGTTCATGTTCTTCTTCCACCTATAGGGTTGAAGACCCCTTCAGCTCCTTGGGTACTTTCTCTAGCTCCTTCTTCCTTGGGAACCCTGTGTTCCATCTAATACCTGCCTGTGAGCTTCCACCTCCATGTTTGCCAGGCATTGGTATAGTCTCCCACGAGACAGCTATATCCGGGCCCTTTCAGCACTATCTTGTTGGCATATGCTATAGTGTCTATGATTGGTGGCTGATTGTGGGATGGATCCCTGGCAGCCGCAGTCATTGGGTCCAACCTTTGGATTCAGCTTCACACTTGAGATTTCAACGTCGTACTCATTTACTGAGGGACCTTTAAAGAAATAAAATGGGAAACCCTGTTTGTCCTCACAGGTGACCTGAGATTAAAGTTTCTAAAATGCAGCTGGAAAAGGTGGAAGCCAAGATCACGAAACATGTTGTCCTGGAAACTGAGGGCTTGTTACCTGTGAGAAGTCCTGAAAACCCGGAGAAAGAGCCGGCTCTGGAGCAGAACAGTCCACAGCAAATAACAAATTCAGGGCCTGGCCCACGCTGGAGAGGTCAGTGGCTCTCCCCAGGGACTTGGCATTTGAGCCATGATCTGCCTTAGGAAAGGAAGGAAAGAAAGGAGGAAGGACTTCGGCAGGCAGAGAGATCAATACTAGAAAGGCCTCCATTAGATGGAAGGACTGAGGCAGGCAAGAATCACAGAGTCAGTGGACAGCAGGGGAGCCCAGCAGGAGGAGGAGGGCTGGGGGAAGGGGTATTCAGGGGGGGGGGATTCAGGTCTAAGGGCCCCTAGCAGAATAGGCGAGTCAGGGTCCTGAGAGTTCCCTGAGGACCCTCTCATCTGCAGGCTGGAGGAAGTATAAACTGTATGCCTCCAGCCAGCACTAGGAAAACCATTAAAATACAAAGGATTTATCCCAACCCATCCCAAACTGGAGAAGGCCCAGCTCTGGTAGAGAGACAGACAGACATGCAGGCAAGCAGACAGACACGCATACGCACATACGCACGTGAGCACGCACAGACACACACACATAGATGGGAGGCGGCAGGAGGAGAAGCCCATCAGTATCAAAGACTGTGCACACCAGCTTAGCCTCCTGGATCCCCATCCCAGGTAGAGAAAGGCGTGTGCCCGGGATAATGAAGCTGTGGCTGAGGTGTGAAGACACCTGGGTCCTGGGTCACGTGAGTGGGCAGCAGACGAGAAGGGACCTGCTCCACAGCAGAGCCCACCGGAGTCTGCGCAGTACTGGCCTTGTTAAGTGTGCACGGTAGGGAAATAACTGCCAGGGCAATGAGGCCAGCTCATTATCGAGTGTATGAAAGTCAGAGAGAAATATGAAAACGTAGCATGAAAGAGACAGAAAAAGACCACGGGCTAGAAAAAATATAGCACCCAAAATAGAAAAAAAATTATCCATAAGGGCTTATATTCAAAATGCAATAGCACCAAAGCTCAAAAACTAGACAATAAAAAAACCGAATAAAATTTAAAAAGAGAGATTTCAGAGTTAAGGAAACAAATTATAGATCAAACGGGCAATATTATAAAACTAATAAGGTAGAAATGACTATAGAATTGAATTACTGACATAGAGGAAATAAGTGAAAGTGAGTCACCAGTAAAGGGAAAGTGTGTGGAGGACAACTGCTGTCCCTCCAGGAGAGGCCCAGCCCGAGCAAGTGGACGGAACAGACAGATAAGCAAGCTAAGGGAAGAGGGGTCACCAGGGACCCAGCTCGGTGCAGTGCCTTCCACACAAGTGTGAGTCAGATCCCCAGCACCCATGTGAGAAGCCAGGCATGGGAATGCAGGTGACACACTCCTGTAATCCTAGCACTGGGGAGGAGGGAAAGAGGAGGAGGAGGAGTCAAGAGCATGCTTCAGGACTTAATACCCGAATTGGGGGATGCCAGGCGGTACCTTGTTTCAAAAAGTAAGGTAGAGAGCAATTGAGAAGGATGTCTGCTGTCCATGTCAACCTCTGGCCTCACACACACACACACACACACACACACACACACACACACACACATACACACACACAAATTCACATATACAAAACATACATACATACATATATACATACATACATACATACATACATACATACATACATTCATGAATAAATTAATAAGTAAGTTAAAAAATAAATATGTGCAATGAAATAAGAAAGATGGGCAGAATCAGGGTCCAAGGCAAAGCCTGGCCACCAATCGAGCTTTAATTATGATGAATTATACAGCTAGCAAAGAGGACAGGAGTCACCTCTCTCTGGGAATACACAGGCTAGTCTTGGGCCTTTCTTTAGCCATGTTCCCAGGCAAGTCCTCCTGTGGATGAATGAATGCAGGACCTCAGGGAACCAAGCGTTTTTGAGGGTTCTTGTTTATTTAGCTATTTTAGGTGTGGATGAAGGGGATTACTTAGGAATGAAATTCAGTCAACTAAGAGAAAGTCAAACTAATAAATATAATGAATATAGAGAAAATGTGGAGAAGCTATGGGAGAATCACTTTACTTTAAATACAGGAATAAAACTAAACACATCAAAGTTGGTAGAAACTCTGAAACAAATATACTTTTTTTTTCCTTTACATTAGCAAGGACTAGGAAGCAGAAGCAGAGAAAGATACTTCCCGCTGGCCTCACCTTTGATAGCTAGGATTTAATTGGTATTACTGAAATACGAAGCTTAGATCAAGCATAGGAGACAGGCATGCAATCCCAGCTCTCCGAGAAGGAAGGAAGGAGGAGCTGAAGTTCAAAACCAGGTTGAGCTACTAAGAGAGACCCTGGGGGTGGGGGCAGGGAGGAAAAGGGGGAGAGAAGGAGAGAGGGAGGAAGGAAAGGAGAGGGGAGGGAGGAAGAGAGAGAAGCCTATTATAAAATAATAGGCTCAAAGGTTTTTTTGTTTTGTTTGTTTGTTTGTTTATTTTTTTAGTACATTCTTATTTATAAAGTAGGTATCTTTGGGAGTACACACTTGAATTCCCAGCATTTAGGCAGTAGACACGGGAAGACAAGGGGATTATGAGTTTTATAATCTGGGCTATCTGGGAGAGTACCATCAAAAAATTTTCTTAAAAATCCCTACACTATGGCATGTACACACACACACACACACATCTATATACATATATACACACATATGCAGTGAAAACTATAATATTCTAAGTTCTTTATGACTTCTATTTTCTAACTATAACGAAGACTAATAGATTATAGATAAATATGTAAATTGATGATGACTTAAACTTAGTATTGAGTTTCCTCATTATCTTATATTTTTTTACAGTTTCCCATTTTACACATATTATATACACATATATTTCCATTTCTGAAATGTGAATAAGAGTGCCTAATTTCAATAAAAACAAAAGTCATTATTCTGCAATAGGAATGTCACACATATGAAGAGCATCAGTAGCATTTTAAATATATTAATATAATAATTAATATCTCCACATTAGTAATTTCCACCTGCTAGTCTCTCTTTGCTAATGTGTTTTCAGAATCTCCCTCTTAATGAGTTCAATAGCGATTTATAACTTTCTTCCTCTATGTACTTAATGGCCAAACAAATTCATCTTATCCTCCAATCAAATCTTCAGAGCCTTTCTGACACTTACCCACACTAGACTATGCCTCTCTGCCTCCTTCTACCAAGGTGCCAGGGACACATCATAATTGGGAATTTTGATACAATTGCTAGGATCATTAATATATCTTAGAGAGTAAAGGGGGTGTCTAAGTCCTCAGCCCTCTTAAAACACAGCAGGACCTGGTCTTGGACTTTGATGGCAGACCTCACACATCTCAGCCCCCTTTCTACAATGGGCGAGGGCAGAGAAAGGCATACCCAGGTCTGCTTATGAAGCATCTGCCTTCCATACCCTCAGTTTCTCTATTTCTAAATTATCCCCTAAAGCAGTGACTCCAAACCAGAATGTCTCAAAACAGAAGTTCACCAAGCATATAGAAATAAATCCAAGGATACAAGAATCTCATATAAAGAGAATCTGTTGCTGGGATGGATTGCTGTACCACAAATCAATGAGAGTGATATAAGTAAAAGCCACATTGATATGGTACCCAAAGACTTGCATCATGTATCACCATGGCTACCCCAGCTTTAATAAGGAGGAAGAAGAATGGGTATCTTCTGGTACTGGCGGCCCTCTTCAATCTAATGGCACATCATTTAGAGTGAATGCTCTTATTAGGGTGGTTAACACTTCGAGGCACAATTTATAGAGCAGAACAAAGATTAGTCTGACCATGCTTACTCATTTGATTAGTCTTCATTTCCTTCTTTGAAAAAATAAGTTAGAGTGGACCATGACTACAGATGATGGCAAAACTCAGGATGCGTTCCTTTGTTCAGCTGATTCCATCTACCACATTCCAGCTTCCTTCTGGCCCATGCCTAGCTCTCAGCCCAAGACACTACACTCACTGTCCATCCTGCAGCCCCAGTGTGCTGGTGCTCAGAGAAATGGAGCTATTAGCCCCAACTGAAGGACAAGCAAGGAGTTGATGTCCCTTTCCTCAGAATGTCAAGGAGCAGGGACTGAATCTCTGGAACACAGCTAACCTTTGCGGTTTCAATCCAACCTCGGACAAGCGAGTTACAACTCTGTGATTCAAGTCCCTCCCAGCAAAGCAGAGCTGATGAAGATGCACAGCCTGTTAAGTTACATCAGTTCTCTCCACTGCTTTAACAAAACCACCACAGGAGCAGCTAAACCAACAGAACTTCTTCTCTCAAAGAGATGGAGGATATAATCCTAGAATCAAGGTAACAGCAGGGTTGGTGGCTGGAAGAGGTGACTCTCGTGGCTCACAGATGACATCTTGCTTTGACTTCACGTCATCTTATGTCTATGTGAATTCAGAGTGCAAGCTCTGGGGTCTCTTCTTTAAAAGAAGATATCAGTCTGTTAGCTGAGGGTCTGACCCTTTTGATCTACTTTAATCTTTATCTCTTTTGAAGTCTCTGTCTCCAAATATCATGATTTTGGGGGCCAGAACCTCAGCAAAGGACTTTTGGGAAACCATAAGTCAGCCCACGACACCTGTCATGGTTAGATAATTTAATGTATAAAGTGACCATAAGACAGTGTCTGTCTATTGCACGTCTAATAAATGTTATCAATTGTGTTTACTGCTAAGTGTCAAGCTCACCCAAGCCTGACAAGCTACCACCAGAGAAGAGTGAGTGGCCAGAATCTCATGCATGAAGTACATGGATAAGTGCTCTCCCCTGGATAAGTACTGCAGTGAGTGTGTGGGAAAGGATGAGAAGGCCCTTCATCCTGAGGTCAGCCCCACAAATAGATTTACCAGAGGGGAAAAGGCCGTGTGAACACAAGAGTTAAATGTAATGCAGTATGTTCTTCACAGCCACTAAACACTCACAATTCTCACAAAGACTTCATTCTGAGCATATATTGTTCTGTGTCTGTGTGTGTGTGTGTGTGTGTGTGTGTGAAAGAGAGAGAGAGAGAGAGAGAGAGAGAGAGAGAGAGACTGATCTTCCTTTAAAAAATGATGCCTCCTTTATAGAAAGTACCTCTCTTGTGTGCATGCATATGTGTGCATGTGTTTGTGTATGTATGCTGTGTGCTATTATTTTTAAGTGGAAACTTACAATATCACAGAGATATTAGGGACCAATTTGAGTCTGTGGGCTTAACTGAATTCTAAACGACTGGAACATTTGAGCTCTCTCCTAGACCTCTGCTGATGTCTCCATGTGCACTGGCTGTTGTTGAATAGTCTTCCTTCAGACTAACACCAGGAACCCTCCTCCACATTGCTAGTATGTACACACACACACACACACACACACACACACACACACACACACCACATATATTGATTCATATGCTTGCTCGAGAGGATGGCCAATTAAGAAAGCCTTATTTAGGCTGCATTCCATTTGACAGGAATGACTTAAGAGGCATCATGTAATAAGAGATGAAACATAGAACCAGCCCAATGTTGATAAATTTACTGAATATACTTTTATGATTTCCAAACCAAAAGAATAGACTCATGGAATAATCAAGAAAGATTCTTCCCAGCACTCAAATTTTCTAAGCCTTGGGGACATTCTCTCTCTGTGAGTGTAGAATAAGGCTCTGAATTATCACACCCTGACATGATAAGTTCACCTTAGGACAATAAATGACCTGCGGGCCTCATGTGTTTCATCCCTAAATTGTTAGGATAGAATGTGTGTCTGATGGCCATGATCTAACATGCCTTCTGCTAGGCTGACATGTGTGATCCTGAGCAGGGACTTCCTAGGCCTCAAAGCCATTTGCTATCATGAACAAGGCAGTAGCTCCTCCAGCTTGCACTGATTCATCTGAGCATTATGGCGTCCTTGTATACAAGCCCTACAGGAAACCCTGAACACTGAGCAAGTCAGCCTGGCTAAGAGACAGGTGCTTGTGGGTAAAACACACTTCAGTAAAATAAAAACAAGGAAAAAACGGTACACAGCCAGACATGGTGGGGCGAGCCTGCAGTCTTCATACTTGGGGGGTGGAAGGTAGATCCGAGACCAGCACATGGACCACATAGAAAGATCTTGTTTCAAACAATAATGAGTAATGAAAATATAATAATCAATCTAAGTAAATCGGTAGAGAGGGTTGGTTCTGTCTCAGCTGATGCATGAGATGTTTTGCTCATCTCTGTCCTTACTACAGCCTACGGAATGGGATTATGGGTAAGAAATCTGAGGCATGAGTAGCAAGATTTGAAATAAATGCAGGAGCAGCCTCTTTCTGTTTGCAAGGATTATTGGTGGGTCTGTAGTGAAATGAGGCCTAAAAGCCAGCTCACCTTGATGCTAACAGAAAATAAAAAAGCAAGGGGCAGACCAAAGGTCTCGGGGACAGGTCAAATAATGTAGGATGAGCTACCAAAGGGGACCCAGAGAAGGGGCACAAGAGTTAAAACCAAGGGATCCAATACTGTAATAAGAATGAATTAAGCAAAACTGTTCCATCGGCATGCTGGGTCCCATTGCCTAAACTCCTGCCCATCCACTCTTCCCTGTTGAGGACACCTAAGCCCATCCCAAGAAAGCACATTGCCTCTAGCCAGGAAGTCAAGCACTGCCTAACCTAGCTCGGCTGCATCCCAACTCTCTTCCCCTCCCAGCGCCCACCCCCTCCCAGACCCCCATGCTCATGTTTCCTCTATGGTCAACTGATGCACCTTTCCCCCTGGTACCTTGCCCCTCCCACTCAGGACATGAGGCTTTCTCTTTTGAAGTTTTGCCTCTCACCCCAATTCCCTATTCTCCATTTCCTAGAAGTACATGCTTGGATCTACACTCATCTTCAGTGTGGTAAGTTTGGCCCACAGCAAACTGGAGCTCTGAGTACTGTGGGTGAGTGAGGTTCCTTCCCTTTCTGGGACCTAGAAGTACTGAGTTCCTCAGCTCCTCTGGAGTGCCTTCTTGGAAAGTATAATATCCTACTTCATTGCCTGCACACCACCATACGCTGGCCTTCGTTCTTCCTTTGGGTCCTATCCAACCACGCATCCTCCAGCCCTCCCCTTCCTGAGGCCCATCCCATTAAAGCTCCAACTGTGGCTAAGGCTCCAAGAAAGCTCTTGTCAAGGTCACCACTCACACTGTTTACCTGGATATTATGGCTTGGTAGGAGGAAATGAGAACCCGGCTAAAAGGGAGATCACCTCTGAGGGCCACTGACCACCTAAAAGAGTATACACATGCAGAGGAGGGTCACCCCCAGGGTGCTTACAGGCCTCCACTTGACACTCATGGGGAAAAAAAGGCTTGTGTGTGGGAAGCAAAGGTCAGACTCAAAAGTCACCCCCTTGCTCCTTTTCCAACCTTTGGATTTTTTGGTAATTTCTGTGCTGTGGGTATGACAGGGAAGATTCTCTGTGTCAGTTACCCAAGCGTCACTCTGATCACTTGCAAGACATGGCATTTGTTTGATCTTCTCCAAGCAAGTCCCCAACTAAAGTCACATCTATCGAGCCTTCAGGGAAACCAAGGGATTTCAGGAGAAAGGTGAGATGTACCCAGAGAGAGAGAGAGAGAGAGAGAGAGACCACAGATAAATTGCTGAAATCAAAGTTATAGAGCTCCCATGGTGGGTATGGTTGTGAGACGACAGTACTGCAGAGGGAACCCAAACTTCCTGAATAACCTCCATCAAGCACCTTTGTCTATGAGATTTGGGATCACTACTGAAATAGTCCCAGAGCTGAGGCTTATTTTCAGGGCTAGGGTCCCATCAGCAGCTTCCCATGAGAAGATGTCAGGTCCTGAGGTGAGCTGAAAGACTTACAGTGTTCTGCCATACAAGGCAACCTGGTGGGGGAGAACCTCTCCAGCTAAGCTTCTGACTTCCTGCAGTCTCTCTGGAACATAGCTCTGCTCCCCTTCATCTCCCTTTCCCCTTACACTCAGAAAGAGTGTGCCTCTGCCCCCCCCCAACCCTCATGGATGCTCTCCTGAGAACCACTCCGGGCAGCTGATGAGTCTAACCACAGATGGTGCAGGAGAATTAGCATTGAGCCCCACCGAGCCATGAAGGGAACTGAAGAGGCGACTACTTTACACCTGCAATTAGTCACACATGCAGAACCGTGCTCAAAACCAGTTGCACCTGCGAGTGGTTAATTACTAAATAGCAAAGGCAATTAGTCACTTACACATGATCTTCAGGACCAAAGTTGCCAACCCGGGAGTCACCAGGGAACGAATGGTCACGCGCACATGCATTCACACAAGTACACAGGGAATGCATGCATACTCATCGACAAAGCACTGAACATAGAACAAAAACCATCTGACCCTCGGAGATTACAGACGTCTCCGGACGCTGAGGCAGCAGGGAACTTCCTTGTTAGAACTGAGATGCCACATTAGAAAAAGCTAGGCTACACCAAGCTTTATGTCAGTATATAGGACAACATCTAAGGCCCAAGCACAGAGAAGAACAGCACAAGATTGCAGATCGTCCTTTTGATAAAGGACTGAGAAATAGTGGAAAACAAATTGGCCTTGGGTACACAAGGCCAGCCTGCAGAAAAGACCTACGCATTCAGGCCTGGTCGCCTGTTGTTGATCCCGTTGTAAACTATTATTTAGCTGCGCAGGACAGAGGCTCACTGTAATTGGTATATTCACAGTTTATTTTTTTTAATCTCAAGACATTGCTTTGGAAAGTCACACGCAAAATCAGAGAGTGACCTTTAAGAATTCTCCCCCGCTCTTCCTTTGTGGGCCTTTCTTCCTCCCTCCAGCTTCTTTGAGCTATGATACCAAGTTTTCGTGTTTTTCAAAAATATTTCCTTTGCAGCACCCGAGTGATGAGGAATACATTTGCGTGTTTAATTGTAGTCTATTCAGATGTGGTAGACTGAAGAGCCTCTCCAGTGGTAATGAGACCTGTTGAGGCACATACTGGTAGACAGAGGAAGGGCTGGTGAGTGGTTAAAGCAGCCGAGGGCTTGGCAGACACCCTACTTAGGAAGTGAGCATTTGCCTGCCTCCTCCCAAGAATCACACCAGCAAGCTGTGACACTTCCTTTCTGGGGTGAGATCTCTACCTCCTTCATTACTTTCTTGATTTTTTCCTTCCTCTTTGTTTTTCTTCTTCCTTTCTTTCTTCCTTCCTTCTTCCCTCACTCCCACCCTCCTTTCCTTTTCTCCCTCCTTCTTCATCCCTCCCATTCATTCATTAAAAAGGATTATACGCTAAGAAACCTCTATGTTGTCCCTGCTTAGTGAACTATACAGAAATCATCTTGGTCTGTCTATTGTTCTAAAGTCTATTTGTTGGGGGCAAAATTTCTGGGCCTGGTGGTTTATACATATAATCCTAGCATCCAGGAAGCAAAGGCAGGAGGATCAGGAATTTAAGGCCAGCCCGTGCTCTGTCTAGAAACAAAATAGGCAAAACACAACAACACAGTGTCTTTAAAGAATGAAGACATGCATTCAACATTAATTTCGAATTTCACTCAGCCACTTGGAAGCTGTGTGACCTTGGACAAGTACTTTGCTGGTAAGACTAAACTTAACTCATTCATGAATAGCAACACATAGCCTGGCATTCTGAGCCAAGTGTCAAGCTTGTCATAAGGAAAATAATAATTAAATGATAGTATTACAATAGAACCATCAGCAATACATTATTAACAAACTCAATAACATTGTTTTTTGTTTTTTGTTTTGTTTTGTTGAAGAATCTAAAACCCCAAAAGGTGGGGAGAGAGGAATAGGGTCTGAACAACTCTAATAACACTGTGAACTTTTCTCAAAAATGTTTTCATATCTGTTATTCTTGACACTGAGAACCACATCTGTCTACAGGGCAGATGTTCACTAAACACCCAAGAGGGAAAGGTGGGATTCATAGACATAAGCAGGTATGCATGCACATAGGAAACTGTGGAGACAAGGAGAGAAAAAAGCCTTTTCAAGTGAGACCAGTGATACTCATTCAGAAACTGAATGTGGCCATATAGTTCTAGCCAATGAGATGTTGTTATAGTTAGGATTTTATTTATTTATCAAGGTAGTTATTTTTGTATGGTTATTGTGGTAGTTTGTATATGCTTGGCCCAGGGAGTGGCACTATTAGGAGGTGTGGCCCTGTTGGAATAGGTGTGTCACTGTGGGCATGGGCTTTAAGACTCTCATCCTAGCTGCCTAGAAGCCAGTCTTCTCCTAGCTGCCTTCAGATGAAGGTGTAGAACTCTCAGCTCCTCCTGCACCATGCCCGCCTGGACACTATCATGCTCCTGGACTGAACCTCTGAAACTGTAAGCCAGCCCCAATTAAATGCTGTCCTTATTAGAGTTGCCTTGGTCATGGTGTCTATTCACCACAGTAAAATCCTAACTAAGACAGTCATGTTTGTGTGTGTGCAAGTGCACGGGTATGTACATGTCCCTGTGGCAGTCAGAGGACAGAGCCAGTAGTGTTCCTCCTCCAGCACTGTCCACCATGTTTGTGCGGCAGGATTATTCACCAGCTTGGAACTCTCCAGGATGCCTAGCCTGTCTGTGAATACCAGGAATCTGTCTGTTGCTCCAATGCACCGTGCCTTACCGTTTATCTTTTAATGTAGGTTCTAGAGATGGGATTTCAGTTTCATGCTTACAAGACACTTAACCAGTGAAGTCATAGTCTCAACCCCTATAGATTGGGATATTAAATGTCCCCTACAGGGCACCCGCTAAAGGCTTGGTCTCTGGACTGTGGTACTGAAGGATGGTGGTAGACCCTTTAAGAGGTGGACTTAATTGAAGACAATTAGATGGTTAAGGGAGTGCCCTCAGAGTAGCTATTAAAGTCATGGCCCTGTCCCCTCTCTCTTGTTGCTTCCTGTCCACATGATATATATAGTTTTGCTCCATCAAATACTCTCACTATGATATACTGCCACAACAAGCCCAAGAAGGTTACCAACCAGTCATGACTGAAATCTTGAAACTGTGAGCTGGAATAAACTCTTCCTTCTTAGAAACTGTCTTGGGGGATTTTTTTTTTTCAGCCACCAAAGGTTGACTGATACACATATAACAGAAGCAATGTATATCACTCAAAACTAGTGCTTAGGGGGCTGGTGAGATGGCTCAGCGGGTAAGAGCACCCAACTGCTCTTCCGAAGGTGATGAGTTCAAATCCCAGCAACCACATGGTTGCTTACAACCACCCGTAATGAGATCTGACACCCTCCCCTGGTGCATCTGAAGTCAGCTACAGTGCACTTATGAATAATAATAATAAACGAGGGCTGGCGAGATGGCTCAGTGGTTAAGAGCGCCGACTGCTCTTCCAAAGGTCCTGAGTTCAAATCCCAGCAACCACAAGGTGGCTTACAACCATCGTAACAAAATCTGATGCCCTCTTCTGGAGTGTCTGAAGACAGCTACAGTGTACTTACATATAATAAAATAAATAAATCTTTAAAAATAATAATAATAATAAACGAATCCTTGGACCGGAGAGAGCAAGTGGGACCGACCAGAGCGAGCAGGGCCGAACAGGGATGGCCAGAGCAAGTGGAGCCCACTGGAGTGAGTGGAGCTGGCCGGAGCGAGCAGGGCTGAAAAGGGGTGGCCGGAGTGAGCGGGGCCGGCTGGAGTGAGCAGGGCAGAGCGAGCAGGGTTGACCGGAACAAGGGAAAAAAAACAAAAAACAAAAAACAAAAAACTAGTGCTTATAATGTTGAATGCAGCAGACACCAGGCTCCCTCTCCCTCTCCCAGAGAACTATCAATAACAGAGAACTGACTCTGAAGGTATGAGATGAGAGATAAACAAACCTTGCTATGTTTTAAGGTACTACAACTTGAAATAATGTTTGTTACTGCAGCAAATCTTCACCTATGCTGACTGATAAATGTACAATGGCTGTGTAAAACCTAATAAAAATCTACCATAAGCTGGAGTTATGGTGAGAGAAGTACTATGTGGGAAATGAAGTAGGAGTCACTTGATTATCAGCAAGGAAGTCTTTGTCAGCAAATGTTTCAGGAGATCCCAGCACATCGGAAACAGTATGGTACAAGGAAGACCTACATAGTCCGTTACACTATTTGGCTGTGCTCATCTTCCTGGTATTGCCTTCAAGAAGGGGAACTACCTTAATTAGGGTTTCTATTGCTATAATGAAAAAACATGACCAAAAAGCAAGTTGGGGAGAAAGGGGTTTATTCAGCTTTGACTTCCACATTGCTGTTCATCACCAAAGGAAGTCAGGACAGGAACTCAAACAGGGCAGGAGCCTGGAGGTAAGAGATGATGCAGAGGCCATGGAGGAGTGTTGTTCACTGGCTTGCTTCCCCTGGCTTGCTCATTCTACTTCCTTATAGAACCCAGGACCACCTGCCCAGGGATGGCACCACTCACAGTGGGTGTGGGTAGGGCCAGAGCCCTCTCTACTGATCACTAATTGAGAGAATGCCTTACAGTTGGATCTTATGGAGGCATTTCCTCAACTGAGGCTCCTTCCTCTCTGGTGACTCGTTTGTGGGCTGACACAAACCAGCCAGTAAAGGAACTCTTGGAGCTTGAAAAAGAAAGTGGTTTGAAGCTCCAAGAATCAGACTTAGTGGCTTATCTTCTTCAGATTCTCAGTGTTTTAGGACCATGCCAGATTATGGAGTGTTATGGCTTATAAGCATTACACAGAGAATCCTCAAACCATATAAGCCATAAAAGTCATGTAAACCTCTGCCTTTGTCTCTGAAACATTCTCTTTTGGAACCCTGACATGCCATATAAGAATCTGGTTGCCAGGAAGCCACTACTAAATTACACAGAAACCCATGCCACCTGGGCTGAGGTAAGGACTACAGCCCATTGGTTCTGCTAAGTATTGTCTTCTGGTCATCCCACATAAGAAACATCTAGAAGCTTCTATCTCTTGGCCATTTTTAACCTTACAGCTGAAGCCCCAGACAGTGGAGCAGAGGCAATGTCTGGTTACACCCATCCAACTTCCTGATGCAGAGAAACGGCATGCATAAAAGAGGCAGTGGCTGTCTTATACAACCACCCACCGATGCCCTTGCTATTCCGCCACTGTAGCCACAGGTAACCATAGTACCGTTCTACCAGCTAAGGTCCCCAGCTTGGTACTATAACAGTAACCCACACCAGTCTCACTGGAGCCTCAAGAGGTCAAAGAATACCTGAAGGTCCAGGTGCCGCCTGCTAGTCAGGGGTCCTGTGTCTCTGTTTCCATTTTTTTCCTTCCAAAAAGCAAGAGTAAGAATCTCCACAGCAATAGCTCCTTCAAAAGACTATTGTGGGAACAACGGGAGCCAAGCCCTGCGTGAGCACTCATTTGTACTGTCAGCACAGTGAAAGGAGCCCCTTCCAAATGCTTTCATGAAGAACATGAGCTATTTATGAAGAAGGGAGTGAGCTACACACACACACACACACACACACACACACACACACACACACACACACACAGAGTTACCTCTTCCTGAAGACAAAGGATTCATTTGGAACAAAAGTCTAAAGTTGCAAGAAGAACTGAAACATATCAATCTGGTTGGCTTTTTCCCCCCCTTCTCTCTCCTTTTAAACACACTCCTTTACCAAAGTTATAAAATTGCACACAATAGCTTCCAAAGATCTAATCACCGGATTTCTTCTTAAGATTTCTAGGTTAAAAATAGCTTAAATATACCTCTCCTGTCAGTCAAATCACAGGGTAGAAGATACTGTATACCATTCTAAATATAAATTGAGGATATAGCTTTCCCCAAAGAAAAATACTCCAAGATAATGATTTTTATTTCTTGGAGACCCTGGCAAGCTGTGTCATGGGGCCAGCAGTGGCTGGCTTCTAGATGCCAAGACCAAAGCCATGCAGCCAGGCTCTGTGAGGAGAGCAGGGGGGAGGACAAGCAGGAAGTGAGGTTCTATTGTACTCTCTCGAGGTCAGATGGCAGCCGTGGTGGCCTCTTTTGTCCTTTCTGATGTCTCTTACACTGATCCCTTCTTCCATCCTCCTTCACTCATTAAACATCTCTCTGGGTGCCTCCACCTGGACCTCGCACAGGAGTCATCTGAGGCCATTCTGGCTCTGGAGACCTGAGATGGTACCAGTTGAAGGAAAAGATGGAGGAAATGCAGGGGTTGGTGCCTATGCGACAAGAAGGTAGGAGAGGCCAGACTCGGTACTGAGACTCCTTTACCACTGTGTAGCAAGAACGTAGGGTGTTCAGACATGATCGAAAGGGTGACAGGAGACCCGCAGATAGACAGATCCAGATGTGCTTGTGGTAAGAATCCCAAGAACAGTTGTGGAAAATATTCTGGTGCCAGAACAAGGGCCAAGGAGATCAGAGGACTACTCCCAACAGCCTTAGAGTAATCAATGGAGAGAGGCAGAAGCCTCCAGGGTTCTTCCACAGTGGAATCTACAGACTTGTTACATTGATGGATTGGGGAAGAGGGGCAGGTCCTATGAAGATAATAAGGAAAATCTTGGACATACACCCCTAGTTTTGAAACTTCACAAATAGTATCTGTGGCCCTCTGTGAGATTACTGAACCGGAGGCTAATGAGTGTGTTTGTTGGAAAATGCCTGGCACCTTTCATAGAGATTCCATCACCTGGACTCCTTCAAATGTGCCTGGACACAAGAGACAAGGAACAAGATGAGAGGCACTCTGGATAAGGGTCTCCTTTACAGAAAGAGACAAGGCCACACCATTGGAAGACTGTCTCTGTCCCTGGAATAGATGTCAGAGGACAATCTCTTGTTCCTCAGGCCTGTTATCTTATCTTGGAGATGGTCTTTCATTGACCTGGAACTCAATAAGTAAGACAGGGATGTGTCTCCCCAGAGCTGGGATTACAGTATGCAGCCACAGGAATTACTGCTGTTTGTTTGTTCCTTGGTTTCATTATGGATTTTCACATAGGTTCTGGGAACCAAACACACACATTTGTAGTTACAAGGCATGTGCTTCACCAAGTGAGCTATCTATCACCCAGTGTCTACTCTTATGTCTGTATCTCTGTGGACAACTGGGGTGGGGGCTCAAGAGGCATACTAGGAGAAGAGAAAAATTCATCCCTCTGATGGAAGACGGGAGAAAGAAGACAGAGAGGAAAAAGGCTTTCTAGGGAAAGCACAGAGGTACCACATAATAATGAAACCCCAAACCAGTGCAGTAGAGTGGAAGCTACAGGAATGGAACATGACTCTAGGAAGAAAGACTGGGCTGCTGTCAAGTTGGAAGGAAGATGGATATGCGAAGTGGAGGGGAAAACAGAAGAGGGTGTCTTGCTCTGTCACTGGGGGTGCTCTGCAAGCAACGTTCAGAGTCTCACCTGCCCAAGAAACAAGAAATGAAGGAGTGAGTACTTAAGGAAGTCTGCGGAGGAGAAGGGCAGGAAGGAAATGTTCAGGCCCGGGCAGAAGAAGCAATGTTTTCTGAGGGCCCTTCCTTCCTCAGCACCCAACTGCAGGAAGAACCAGGCTGGGAGCTGGGATTTTCTGAAGCACCCTTCTTCACTGCATGGCAACCCACTAGCTGCTTCAGCAACAGCCACCGGGGCTTATCAAGCAGGAAGCACAAGCTGAAGTTCTGCCCAAGGACCTCCTCCAGTGTAAATTGTAGCTGGGATGGTAGCTTCAAGGACCTCTAGTCTTCCACTCTGATGAGCTACAAAGCTGGGGATGGGGAGGAAGAAGCTACAGCAACATCTGTCCCTCCCGCCAGCAAAGCACTCGCAAGGAAGCTTCAGCCGCCTCGCCTCGCCCCAGCTTTACTGCAGTATAGACAATAGACAGTTTTAAATGGTCAGATTTTGAAGTTTGATAAAAAAAAAAAAACAAAAAAACAAATCTCTGTAGAGGTAAATGGCGTTTGGGTCCATGTTTCTGTGGAGAAGGCAGCACACAGTAGTCAAAGCCACAAGACTGACCAGGAGTGTAAGTAAATGGTAGTAAAAAGGTTTCTCCAAACTGGGCTGCCCTGTCGTGAGGATCTTATAGCTCTTGGGCTTTGGTTACAAAATCAGGCTATCAGGTGGGTGCTGAATGACAAGCCTTGGCTCCACCCATCTCCAGCGCTGGCTGGAAGCGTTGTAGAAAGGGTTGTTAATGGAGGTGTGTGTGGTGTTTCTAGAAGAAATGTCTGAGCCATGATGGGTGTTACAAAAGCCCAGAAGAAGAGATGGGGTGTGTCTTCTGGATAAGCAGCTCCTCAGAGTCCCCCAAAATAAAAACTAGTTACGTGAAAAGCAACACACATGTTGAAGCCACCCAAGAGAAATTGTTCTGCGGCAAAACCAGATCTATCTTTGACCATGTTAGAAAGTTGTCAAGGTGGCCACAGTTCCCTGTCACCCATCATCACCTTTCTGGCGCTGCCCAGAGCTGCCTTTATTGTCCGAGGAGAGGAGCTGACCTCGTACAAAGCAGGGGACTGCCAGGTGGCAGTGCCCAGGGGAGGCTCTTGGTCCACCTAGCTGTTCTTTGGCTCTTGTCTTCTGCTCCTGTCCAGGAGCCAGCGTCAGAGGAGCCCTGGGATTGCAGCTCACCTGCCTAACACCCAGTATCTTTGAACTTGAGGAAACAATGAGCTGCTCCCTGTTGTGGCTATAGTAGCCATGAATGGAGATTTGTGAGCAGGTCAGACTTGTGGACAGCCAACTGGCCCACGTAGGCCACCTCTAACCATGACATCAGTACTCTCTGTCATACCTCATCTTACTTCCCTGCCTTGATGTCTCCCTTCTTCAAACATCCTCATCTAATCACATGATCCTATCGGATCATTTGTGCATTCTTAGACTCATACTCAAGAGTTCAAATGGACTGCATGCAGGCCCATATGGATACCTTACAGTAGGGGAAATGTCTTATGCCTACTTTGTCCAATTTGGTTTTTCTGGTATTTTCTCATTACCAATCATCGTTCTTTTAAAGAGAATGTCCTTTACTAACTTTATGCTTACCTTGTGCATACCACAGTAACTACCTCCTAAGGTTATTGGGACAATTAAATACGATCAGGGATACACACCAGGTACTGGGCTGATAAGGGCAGCATGGGAGAACTTGGGGACATCCCCACCCATTCTCCTGACTGAGCCCACCCTTCACCCCTAGGAATCTTGTGCTCCCTCTCAGTGCGTGCTCTCAGGAGCCTTAGCTTCAAACCCAGGCCTGTAGGACAAGGCCTTGTCCTACCCAAAATGCTCTGCTACCAGATTCGGGACTGCAAAAGAGAGGATCATCCTGACCCCCAGCTCATTAGATGTGGCATCTGAGGTCCCTAGGCTCTCTGAGTCTCTAGAAAAAGAGTTTCCAGCATCGACTCCCTAACTCAATAGAACAAAGCCAACAGCTTTGGAAACAACTTTCTTCCTCCATTTAAAAATAAGATCATGAAAAGTCCCCCGGAAAAAAAAAAAATCAATGCCGGCTTTTTTAAAACTCCAAATCAATATGATGTGTGAAAGTTCTCATTAAGAGAGAGGTGGAGGAGGTCAGAGAAACAGGGAGAATCAAAGGGAAGAGGTGGAGAAAGGGGAGGAAGCCGAAGCCGAACTAGAACTCTGGTGGCCAGGGGAGGAGAGGAGAAGGAGAAGGCAGGGAGGCCGAGAAGGGGAGCACAGGGCTGGCAGCCATGGTAGAAGGGCTTCTCCCAAGAGAAAAGAGACACTAACTGGACCCAAGAATGAGGTCTGAGGACTGCCCACTCCCTCCAGAAGCCATCCCCCAGCCTTAGGAATTGGAGGGCAGGAAGTCAAAGAGGACACAGGATGACAGATAAGGCACTATACTGGGAGGCAGGCACTAACAGAAAATGCAATTATTACGTCCAGCTGGTGTTGGGGGAAAAAAATCAAAAGTCATTTTAGAAAAAATTGTGGGGTGCGGGGATGACAGAGTTTCATGTATCTTAGGCTGGCCTCTGAATCTCTGTGTACCAGGGGATGGCTTTGAACTCCTGATCCTTCTGTCACCATGTCCCTAAAAAAACCTCCTAATAAAAGATGGATAAGGGCTCAGGAAGGCCTTGAAGCGTTGATTCGACTTAAGATCTGGACTTGCTGCAGCAGGAGTGGGGAGGGGATGAGCGGTGGAAAGGTAATGTGGCCTGCATGAGAGCTGTCAATCAGAGCAGTGGATGAGCAATGAAGCCACTCTGGGGCCAGCAGGGCACCAAGCACTCTGCAAGCATGCGTTACCCAGCACTCACAACCATCCTGCTAAGCATGCTACAAGTACGCTCATTTGCGGTTGTGGGAAACAAAGTATGGAGAGGAGATGTAATCTACTAGGAGTCATACGGCTAGGAAAGAATGGCTCTGGACCCTGAATTCACTCTAAATCAAACTGGGCTTTGTGTCTGTGATGTGTGTGTGCGTGTGTGTGTGTGTGTGTGTGTGTGTGTGTGTGTGTGTGTGTGTATGTGTGTGTGTGTGTGTGTGTGTGTGTGTGTGTGTGTGTGTGTATGTGTGTGCACTCTTGAATGCTTGTCTGAAAATGTGCCTGATTTTAGACAGAGGCAGTGAGAAATTTGGAGAGATTAGAGCATAGTGTGTGATTGGCTCATTCCGGGACTTGAGAAGATAAATCGGGAGACAGATGGACAAGGGTTTTGGTCGAGGCCACTGCCGCTGGCAGGGGGATGACACACATCACTGGAACCCCCACCACACAGCACGCTCTGAAGGCTGTCCCTCCAGCAGAGTCACTGGCTCCACTGACCTCTAGGTCATCCCTCTCTAAGACATGCTCCTCTCTCTGTGGCAGGTCAGAGGAGACTTCTCAGCGTCTCTCTGAAGTGATAAAGCGCTGTCCTAGCTCAGCCCTCCAAGCCTGGAGCTGCAGTTAGCCCGTGGGTTTAAACAGTCTCTCTTTTTTTTTTTTCTATCCAGGCCCTTTGAAAACCCCCAGCGGATCCTGCCCCTGCCACCCCTGGACATTTTAATTCTACTCAGGTGACTTTTTTTTTTGAAAGAGCAGAATACAGACAAGGAAAGCTTCTATTCCTTTGTCCCCCCACTGACAAACCTATACAGTTGGCTCCTGATAATAAAAAAGCAAAGGGCCTTTGCTGGGGACAGAGCCCAGGGCTTTGGCAGGAGCTGGGCCACTGAGCCACACCCCGGGCATTAGGAAGACACCCCCAGCCCAGCCAGGATGATCAAGAACTTCACTTTAGATCTTTCCCTTCACCATCACCGCCCTCCTGGTGTCTCACTCCTAGGAAGGCATGGGATGGGACTAGGCAGGGAGGAGGAAGAGGGAGGGAAGACAGTCCTTCCCTTTGTATCGGTTCATCAGACGAGCTGCAAACGTGGATATCTAGTTACCCAGATGTCCCCATGCACCCTTAGACCACAGGACTATTAAGGCTGGTGCTCTGATATTTGTCCCAACCCAAAGAAGAAAAATAACTGCCAACATTCAGCTTAGTGAGTATTCGCTTTTTGGGTTGTTTGTGAATAGCATGCGTGCACATACTCAAGGCCAAGCAAGGCTCTCAGAGACAGTGTTAATAAGGGGCATTTTATTCCTTCCCATCTAGGTAAGTCCTCAGAGTCACACCCAGGAGAATCCCCTCACGGACCACAATGAGAACCACTGAAGCCACAACGCCACCCTGTGCCCCATTTTCCACCCAGACTTTACAAAAACACTTTACAAATCCTCCAAGCCCCGTAACATAATACAGAATACTGCGATTGCTATGCTTCAAGCGTACATTTGCTGAATGCAAACCTTTAAAACATGTAGTAATTTCTGTCACCCAGTTTCGATATTATCTCTGAAAATACCTATGAATAGTCTCAGAGGGCTACCCAAAGATTGACACTCCCTGTTCAGTAGGAGAGCCTGCACGCGGGGCTGGTACAGAGCGAGGAAGCTCTGAAAGAGAGAGCAAGGGAGAAGAGGGAGAGCCAGGTAGATGAGAAGAGGAAGCTTTCCCCAGCAGGATCAGTGCTGCTGGAGCAAGCATGCCTCCAGGCTCTGGTCCACACCAGGGCAAGGCCACGATAGATTGCAAGTTCCTATTTCTGATTGTATTTAAAAGGCCTCTGTTGAAGCTGGTCATACCTTTCAGTAACCAATAGAGGAAGACATTTAACAGCTCTGCTTGCTTTTTTTTCTTTTTCTTTTTTCTTTTGGAATCCCTTCAAGTGTTCTTAAAGGAAGTCCACGGAAGTATAACTTAAGAAATAGTACAGAGATGGATTCTCTGTGGGTCTCAGTGGCTCCTCCCACTGAACTAAAACACATTAATCTACAAGAAAGTTAGCTGACTTGGTCCATCCAGCGATAGGAAAAAGAGAGATAAATGGGATCTGTTGCTGTTCGCTTTTATGAGAAGAAACAGTCCAGGGGCCTTGGCAGTTTGTAAGTGGTCAAAGTGAAGGGTAGCTTGCCGAAACCCATTAGACTTATAAAGCAGTACTTTGGAGGTGAGAACTGGGGGAAGAGGAGAAAAAGACTGGTGAATTCTCACCAGCCAGGGCCTCTTGCATAGTACAGTGGCGACCTATACAGTACAGTGGCTGCCCTGCCTCTACAGTAAGTACAGCAGCATCCTATTCCATCCCTGCCTTCCCTGTGAACCTATCCTTTTAAGAACACTGGGCTTGCTGCACAAACACAGCCTGCAAGTGACCTGCCAGCTCCATCCCTCCCTATGCAACAAACACTCCTGATCCCCTACATAAATTCCAGGGGGACAGTTTCAGGGCATGGACATTACCAGCAACTGAAAACATCTTGGGCAGAGTCATGCCACCTATGAGGAACGCCCCCATCCCCCCTAAAATAGGAAACAGGAAGCCACTAACCTCCTACTCCAGCTTGTTTAACCCTATTTTCTCCCTGTCTCTCTTCAGTTTGCTTCTCAGATTGCCTGGGCCTCCCTCTTGATAAGTTAAACCCTCTCCCTGGCACCAAAGTGCTCCTGGGCCAGGTGAAAGCTTCCATTCCTAGCTGGCTTTGCCTGTTGAGCAGCTGTCCCCCTTGGCCTTGCCTCTCTGCCCTGCCCACAACCTCATCTCCAAGTCCCTCCAACACCCAGGATGGAGGGCTGATTAGAACTTGAGATAATTTTCCCAGGGCATTACAGCACTTTCTTTCAAGAGGCCTAAGAGGGGAAGGAGGAGGATAAAGCTTAAATTTCAAGGAGCACATACTTTTAAGACTGAAAGGGAAAATGGTTTAATTGCTTAAGTTCTTATTAGCCACTGACAATATGGTGGGCGGGTGGTCGAGAAAAGAGCTGGGGGTACGTTTAGCTTGGGCAAACCTGTTTTGCCTGATGGGCTTGTGAGGCAGGAGGCCAGGCTCTGATGGTTGCTGCTGACCTTGGAAGTATCAGTGGTTGCTGCTGGGCCTTCTCTCTCTGCAACCAGGGGGTATCAAGGAACCCCCTCTTTGCACCTCTAATAGTTATTCAAAGATACACTCGGGATACATGAAATTAACAGGCAGAGCCCTTCTCTGCAAAGTTAGTCCTTCTGGCCATCTCTAGACCTGCAGTGCTAGCCCAACTGCCTGAAGCACTGGGGAAGCATCCAGTCATGTTTGATCTGGGATGAGTGGGTGAGAGCAAGGCCTGTCTTCACACTACTGCTTCCAAGGTCACACACTAGCCTGCACTCCAACACCATGCAACATGATTGCTCTGGGTAAACTCGGTGACCTAGCACAAATGGGGAGCCCCACATAGAGCCAATCACGAGATAGGGCCAGTCAGGGACTGTGTGTGAAAGAACGACTTGATTTTTTTTTCCCCAGAGCCATTTCCCAAGCTGAATCTCCCTGGTGCCCCAGCTGATCCTGTTGGGGGTGCAGTCAGGCCTGCCTGGGAAGATGAGGCTCTGACTGTTCACTCTCCAGAAGCCAAAACAAACGTTATCAATAAAAAGATACATTTAACTGTCCACCAAAGGGAGGCTATTGTTAACTGGGAGATTGTGAGACTAAAAAAAAGATGAGAAGACCTGAGATGGGGTGAGGCTGTGGAGGGGAGGGGCGGTCACAAGAAAGTGTCACTTCTGGTTTTCTCCCCTCTTATGAGAGGAAAGTAAGACAAAGCCCTCTTTGCTATTCTGAAGAAGCTTTGCTGTTTATTTTGTCAAAATATCCCTCCCCAGTCCCTTCAGGGGCCCTCCCTCCTCTAGCCCCTTTCTACACAGGCTCTAAAGAACAGACTGATTTGCACGGGGGTTTGGGGGATGGAGGGGTGTCTCTTTTCCAGGCTCACATTCTCTGGCTCTAATTAGCAACTGCTTTTCTTTAATTTTTGTATGTGTGCTCAAAGACCAAGAGAATGAAAGGGGGAAAGCAGAGGTCTGTGTGAAAGGGGAGAGCAGACGGCCTCTCCCTCGCCCTTCTGTGTGCCCAGGCGCCCATGTTGGCAAACAGCACACAATGTCTGTCTAAAGAGCCTTTTGTGGCTTAGAAGGAGGGACCAGCATGCAGTTACAGGCAGGAAAGGAGACTGGGAGAGAGGAAGGCTTAAGGAGACCTGATACTGGGAATGCAGAAGACTTAGAGACAGCTGGCTTCATCCCATCGTCTCCCTCACCAAGGCCAGGAGGGAGTGGGTGTAGGATGTCCATGTTGGTGCCCCTGACTTGGGGCAGTTGCTGTCCACCTTCTTGCAAGGCAAACCTGTCCACTCCAGGTTTGAGCTGGGACATGTCAGAGGTGTGAGTACTGCTCTGCTGGTCCACTCGGCACTCACCTATAGGTTATGGTAGGCAAGAAAGGCCGCTCAGCTATCCCAGCAGTCAGGAGGCTGAGGCAGGACGGTTGAAAGCTTGAAGCCACCCTGGGCTACATAGTAGACCTTGTCTTGTGATTATAAGAAAGGATCAGAGAAAAACAGCATGTGTTGATGAACACAGAGAGTGGGAAACAGAGAAGGCCAATCACCACAGATAAAACACTCCCAAACAATGGCTTTCATCAGGGACAACTCTTAGGGAAGCAGGGAAGCTGGGTTGGCAGGCAGAAATGCCATGGGAGAAGGGCAGCATGGACATGCAAGTCAGATCAGTGACTCCCAACCATGAGTGTCACATACAACAGCCAATGGCTTGGCTACTGGCTCTTCACTTGTGGCTGACAGATTTGAAAGACGCAATAGAGAGATTAGAAGAACTCTTACCAATCGAGACAAATCAGGGATGGGGTTAGAGAAGCTGAATGAAACATCATGTAGTCCAGAAAAATAGAAAAGAATACCAGGGCATTCTAGAGAGATGCTTTCAAAGTTAAAAAAAAAAAAAAAGGTAAGAAATTTAATTAATGATATTATTATGAACATGTATGTTATATATTAATTATTTTGATGACAAAATCATTCTTGTAATATTCACAATTGATTTTCATGATAGGCATTGATTTCCTATATTTTATTAAGGAATTAATTTTGTAAATGGAAATTCAAATCTGAACAGTTTCCCAGATTTGGGGGTGGGGGGAAGTGGGGGGGGGTGATAATAAAACAAGGAACAGAGATAGAAATTGGTTTATGAAAAACTCTACCGGTGAGAAGCTTTCTCTGTTCTCTCTTTGGAATCAGTCTAGAGAGAAGACAGGCGAGGGAGATCAGGATAAAGAAAAGAAATGGAAAGAAAGCTGGGCAAACAGATTTGGCTGCAGTTAGCAAGGCGAAAGGCAAACAGAGCCAAAGAGGAGAGAAAAAAGCTCCAAGTCACAGGGGCCTCCACACTGAGAGGAGTGCAGGCATGTGTGTGACAGACCCGGAAACCAAATGCCGGCCCCAAATCGCCTAACTCCCAGAACAAGCAAATTTTGCCAAGCTCATGATTTGGCAGAGTTTTCATATATTCCATGTAACTTCCACACGCCGCCCCATCCGTCTCGCGCAGAGAGCAGACTGTCGTTTTCCACTTGAAATGCACACGTTGCACTGACCTTATGTCCTCTGTCAGGTTGATACGTTATCGCCAGCTTCTAGGGAAAGGCTTTCATAACGGATGCGCTCGCGGCCATTCTGCTGGGTTCGTTCTTTCTGCGTGTTTGTGCACAACATGTCGCTGTATTGAACAACAGACAGACAAGGCCTCTGCCATCACCGGTAACTGTCTCCATCTGCCTCTGCCATCTTCAGCTCCAAAAATGCCTGCCCAGGGCCCTGTTCTTGGTTCTTCCGAGTCCCCACTGCTCACTGAGGCTTCTCTCAATGAAGGGCCCTGCCTCCTCTCCAGCCAGCACCCTCCATTTACACATTTTTGCTTTGGATGTGTTTTGCTTTCACTTGACAGATGGCCACTGCCTATTAGAGTTTTCGAGGATGGGAAGAAACTGGGAGCTGGGTATAGGTATATGGCAGGTCACTCTGAGTAGTAAAAGTGACCACTCTGTAGATCTCCTGGTGCATTTCTGGCCCACAGGAAAGAAACATTATCCAGAAAATCCCCAGGTGCAGATCAGACTCTCTCGGCACCTCAGTGGAAGCTTCTATCCAAAGCCACCACCCATAACAAATTGAAAACCCTCTGGTAAGTGAATCGTAGCTCTTCTCCGGCTGGGAGGAGTTAAAAGCAACAGACCACAGTGCCTAGAGTCCTGTGCTATATATACATAAGCCTGGGAAAGCCACTGAGCTTCTCTGTCTTCAAGTGTCACCACCATATGCATCCGCACAGAGGATTTATTAAGGATTTACGAGATGAAGTCACAAGAGAATATAGCGAATGTACCTAGCTCACTCTCCTGGGTCTACCACACAGCCACGCTATGGTAGCGTTTCAGCAGAGACAAAGCAGAAAAGCGTGCTGCATACCAAAGGCAGAGCCACCAGAATGAAAACAGAAGGCAATACTGAAGTGAGTTTCTATACTGGCCCTCCTCGGCCAGGCGAACTAGATAGTCAGTTGGCCTTATAAGCATATACGGTGAATGCATTAATCTTTATCTTATTTATTTTTATTGTGTGTGAGTGCCAGAGTGCGCAGGTCACAGTGCATGAGTGAAGTCTCTTTCTCTCCTTTCCTCATGGGATTAGAGGATTAAACAAAGGTCCTTCAGCAGACATTTTTTTTAACCTGCTGAGCACTACTGTTATAGCTGGCACCATGCTGGAATTTTGTTTTATTATTTTCATCTATTGTTCCTCTTTACAACAATAATGTGTTTACTTTAAAATACAAGTACATTTACTTTTTTTTAAAAGGGGGGTTTGTTAAGAAAAAGAAAGAAATAGGAAGGGACAATAGAAGTGAGGAGGAAGGGAAGGCAGGGGAAGAAAGAGAGAGACTGAAGCAATCCTGAAAGGCAGGGAAGTCTATGGTGCAGAACAATAGCACAGAGCTGGAGGAGAAAGTCTAAAAGATGCTCAAGGTAGCCCTGAGCAGCATCCCAGGCCAGAACAGAAGCAGGACCAGGACTTTAGCACAGTGGGAAGATGAATGTCAAGCCTAGGGTAGAGAGCTTGTCAGAGAGGAGGTGAATGTGATTCAAAGTTCCCTGGGAGGGGATGGGAGGGGAAGGAAGGGGAGGGGAGGAGAAAAATGTCTAGAAAGAATGGGTTGGTGAAATGGGAGGGAACCTGGAGGAGGTGAAGGCTGAAAGCTAATTTAGGAAGGGTGTGTCACCAGGGGGAGCAGAGACTGGAAGCCCCCTGAGGTAAGTTGTTACCTTGTTAAAGGAAGTAGGGTGGAGGGGCTGAGCCAGGAGAGTCAGAGCTGAAAGATCCACAGGAAACAGTAGAAAAATCCCAAACCTAGTTCAGAGAGAGGAGGGGAAAGAAGGGAAAAATCAAGGTGTCCATATCAGACTGGGTGTCGGCGTTCCTGGAAACTCCACCGCAAGAATGGCACAGTCCTCCAGTGTCAGGCACCTGCCCTTGTCCTGTCCCTTCTGCAGACATCCATTGTCCAGGAAGTGCCAAAACCGGTGTGTTTAAGGCATGTGTCAAATACAGGGACACAGAAGACGGGCACTGAACACATACAGGTAGCCATGCAGAGCAAGAGGGACCAGAAGGGAGCAGACTCCAGACACTGTATCATCCAAGTACACCCAATTCCATACCGTGTTCTAGCAGCAAGCCAGGACCTCGGGAACTTACGGAACTTCCCAAGGTTCAACAGCCCTCACAGTGAGACAAATGCAAATTGACATTGGAGTGGGATATCGTTGTTTTACCTACCAGATTGGCAAAGATAAAAAAATGATATCTTATTATCTTGGCAGAGGTATAGGGAAAAGAGCTAAATCACTGCTGTGGGCACAAAAGAAAAAGGGTTTTGGTAGAATATGCGGGTTTTGAGGGAACACAGTTTGGTAATATCTATCAAAATTAAAAATGTATATGCTCTGACTCAGCAGCTTTTACTTCAGAGAATTTTTTGCATTCTTAGCTCCTAGAAAAGTGCTTGGCACAAAGAAAGGCCTCGATAAATATTCATTGAGCAAATTAATTAATGAATTTATCTTGCCGATGTACTCACATATTAGTTCGAAGATTAATACGCAAGGGTATCTATCCTAGTGTTGTTCAGAAATAGCAAGGGTGGGGGGAACTAAATGCATATAAATGAAGAGCCAGTCGAACAAACAAAATGGCATGAAATAGTAACAATCAGCATGAACCACTTTTTACTTGCACTGGGAAGCAGGAAGTGAACTGGGAAATCCAGACACGTGAGCCTCTGTCAAGTCTGCTGTCATGGGCCGGGGAGGTCAAGGGTGTATCTGTGTCCCAAATGAACGAATCTCAGGTCTCTTCTGCAAGAGAAGTGCTAAGCTTTAATAGTTTTTTTTTTTTTTTTAAAGACTGCAGGTATACAGCAAAAAGGAAATTTATGTATCTTGAGTGATTTTCTAATAACTCAAAGCAGGTATACTG
Source organism: Mus minutoides (assembly GCA_902729485.2). Taxonomy (NCBI): domain Eukaryota; kingdom Metazoa; phylum Chordata; class Mammalia; order Rodentia; family Muridae; genus Mus; species Mus minutoides. The sequence continues at coordinate 162,905 of LR753618.1, read as the reverse complement.
GAGAAGAAGTGATCTGGGTAAAAGTTCTACCCCAAGAAAGAAAAAAAAAAAAAATCAAAGATGAACCAGGCTGTCCTGGGGATTGTGAGAGTTCTATTCCCAGAGGAAATGAGATGAAATGGGTAGGAGCTGTTAAGCTGGGAGCCCTGATCTAGCCAAGAAGGATTCCTGTCTACATATTTCTCGAGACCAACATTCTGCCCCTGGCCACTGAGGCTCTGGAATTAAACCTGCTAAATCTGAGAATATAAGCATGAAAGAAAGACCCAGTCACCACCAGTCCCCCAGCGAGTTTCTGAAAACAATATGGTCATGAAGATGACCCAGCCCTTTGACTTCAAAACTTCTACAAGGATCAGGAAGGCTGGAAACCGCTGGGCCTGCAGATGACAGAAGTGGGACATGCACCTGAAGAGGGTGTGACTCAGTTCGGACCAGGAGCACACACTATTGCTGGAAGCCCTGGGTCAGTGAGCTACCCCCAAGAGATCAGGATCAACTAGAAACCAGAAAGCTGGTTTCCTGTCCACCTTCCGGCCTCAGTACTATACTAGGTCCTGAATTTCTGTCATTCCAAGAAGCTCCGGGGATGATCTATAGACTTTCCAACTTCCAGAGCCGGCTTCGGGTGACTTCACTTCCTCCCCAGCCCTGCATGCAGAGATGAGCCTGGTCCACTTGCAGGTACGTGGACACAGACAGCCTTCACCAGGCTGAGTAAGCACCTAAGAAGCAAAAGGGTCTCTGGTGCCTGGATGGCTTCTAGAACCCAGTGCAACCTTGCCATGTTCTTCTGAATCAAATTACATCTCCAAAGGAACTATCTGCCCCATATCATCCCACAGCTGTTACAGTGTCAACCTCTTTCACTAGCAGATACTCTGGCTGTTATCACAGCCATCAAGGAGAATATACACAGGCCGCCCAAAGGCCAAGAGCTGTCTCTAGGGAAAGGACGAGCTTGCTCCTCTCAACGTTCATTTCAAAGACCTAACAGCAAAGTACAGTTCGCTCTGAATGGCTTGACTGTGTCCTTTGCCCATAACCTACGATGGCTTTTCAGTTGTCTTCATCCCACTGCAATGAGGAAGATCTGGGAGCATCAGGGTTCCGTCAACACAGATGTCAGTGACAACAGGAAGTAAAACAAAACATAGACTAACTGAGCTCCCTGGGGCCCGGAACCAAAAGATACAGGTAGGCTTGAATTTAGAGTGAGTTCCTTCTCAGTGACTCCCAAATAGTCAAGGAAGTTTATAACCCTTCAGAACCCGCAGAAAGGTACTTACCAACTACAGAGAGCTGTAGAACTGAACCCACCAAAGACCTGGACTTGGGCTTCCTTACCTCCAAAACTGTAAGAAGTGAATTCAGCCCATTATAAAGTACCATATCTGTGGTGGTCTTCTGTCCTAGAAGACCCAGCAGACTAGGAAATGAGTGTGGCTGAGATGGCACACAGCCCTTGAGGACTCCTCTATGCTGACCAGAAAGTCACATCCAGACTCTACTATCTACTCTCTCTCTTTCTCTGAAACAAAGACTTAGCACCCCCCCCCCACACTCCAGCCCCACTCCAACCTATGTGCTACTTAAATGGTTTGCAAAGGGTTCTCATGTTCTCTGGGTAAAGGGGATGGGTTGAGCCAGATGATGACAACCAACAAAAAATTCTGGGTAGATACATGGCACAAAATTGTTGTAATGACATCTAAGAACCAGAAGCAAAACCAAGGTTGCTTAAAAGGCTCAATATTCCTGAAAGCATATATTCTAAAGAGTGGCTAGCTTCAGCTTCATCTAGTCTTAGAACCAGAGGCAGAGAGTAGCATCTCAAGACCTAAGTCTGAACTGGCTAGTCTAGTCCTCTCTCTGGGCATTTCCCACCCATCCACTCATTCATTCAGCTCCAGACCTCATAGGCTTTCATGACCAAATGCCAGTGCAGTCAACGGCCACCTTTAGTCCCCTGCTGGCCTCTCAGCCCAGAGATATTTCCAGTTCTCACACCATAATGCATATTTAAAGTCACAGATAACCAACCTTCAAGCAAACAAATAAATAAATAAAATACAGACTTCTTCCTAGACTGCTATCCTGCCTGAGTGTGTTATCATTCAGTGGTGTGGGACCACCCCGAGACAGTCACGGCTGACAACAGTGGGGCGTGGGGTTTTCTCAAGGCAAAACCTCAGGAGATCTGGACCCTGACATCTGCATCCTGTGCTGTTTTTGGAGCCCAACATTTGTAGGCTGTGCAGCCAAGGGGCATCCTTCCAGCCCCATTTACCGCTGTTCAGAGTGTCACAGCCCATTACATCCAGCCAATTACTTATGCCTCCTCTCTGGAGGGCACTGGGCAGGGCCACTGCAGGAAGCCGAGGAGACCCCCCAGTGATTTCCCAATGAAGTCGTCTATTGGGAAATCCTATTACAAAGCTCATCTTACAGGGCTGTGGTGTTAATGACCTTGCCCCCCCCCCCCTGGCCCTGAGAATTGCTGGTCTCGCTGGGGCTTGAGGGAAGGCCATCTGGGCTGTGGACTTCCTCTCAGCAGCTGACTGCTGCCAGGCCAGGGGTGGGTGGAAGTGCACCTCGGCGGCCTTGAATTCAGCGACCTTGGATGTGACTGTCAGCATAGGGGCCTGACTCATGTGCATGTCCATGGGAGCACATATGCACATGAGCATGCTCCCTGGGCCAGCCCTTCTGCGGTACCTCAGCAGGAGCTGGCAGAAAGCCCAAGGCTGAAACCAACAACCCTAAGTGGGAGGGGAACAGGCTCTGGAAACCTCTTTTGAACTAAATTAGACACATTTTTCTCCACCTTCAAACCCTGCAGATTTTTTTTTCTTTCATCTCAACTCCCCTAGGCTTATAAAGTGGCTCATCTTAGCTGTTCGAGTTGACAAAGGCATCGGAACTGTTGAAAGGTTCAAAGTGTCCCTTGGGTCTCCATGCATGATAGGGAGGCAGAGGTAGGGTTGCCAATTCCAAGGCACAGCTTCCAGGGGGAGGTGGGGAGACAGAGAGGCACGGAACAGAGAATTGCTCTGTTCTCTGGGACAATCAAAAGCCCAGTCAGCACCATAGTGATCGTTGGACTTGAGAGTTCCCTGCAAAAGCTCCAAAACTTCCCAGGTACGCAGCCTCAAGGCTGGTTTCAAGCCTGAGAAAGGAATGGGATTCCTAAAGGTGTGGCCCTGCCTGCTGCCAGGAGCAGTACCAGCCACTCCCTAGTGTGCTTGGGGGTTCTGGTCCCAAGTAGCTGGTGCTAGCCCTCTGCAGGAAAGCCTATTCCTTTCTGTAACTTCTGGACATTCAGCTTCCTGCCCCTCCCTCGCATACTCAGAACTCCTCTGGGCCTTCTGATCAGCTAGAACACCTAGTCAATTAGCCTCTGGCCTGCAGCCCCCTCTGCTAAGGTTAGAATTCTTCTCTGGGCACCATAGCTAGCTACCTTTGCCATAGGTCAAGGTACCTGGGACAGACAAGAACGTAAGCAAGAAGAAATGATAGGCATGGCCGTGTATCTTAGTTTTTGAGCCATACTCCACCACCATCACCTAATGCCCTGTGCCTGAAAAGCTCATATGACAGATCCTTCTGGAAGCTCTAGGGAACATTTGCAAAGTCAATCCTTCAGAGACTTCTCCAGGGTGGAACCTAGCCCCCAACTAGGGTCTGCTCGGAAAACCATGGACACCCAGAAGGTATATTACAGTCTGATGCTTTGACAGAAAAATAAAGGATTTGCTCCTAGTAGGCCTTTAAGAACGATTATTAGTTCCAGCCCTTTGCTGGTTAGTTTTTGCCAACTTGATACAAACCTGGTCACATTTAAGAAGGCAGAATCTCAATTGAGGAACTGCCTCCATCAGACTAGCCTAGAGGCAAGTCTGTAGGGGCATTCTCTTGGTTAATAATTGATGTGGGAGGTCCCAGCTCACTGGGCTATGAGCCCCCCTGAACAGGTAGGTGGCCTCAGAATACAAGCTGACTGAGTCATGGGGAGAAAGCCAGTAAGCAGCATTCCACCATGGCCTCCGCTTTTGGTTTTTGGTTGAGCTCCTACCTTGACTTCCCCTGGAGATGGACTATAATTTGGAGTTGTAAGCTGAGATGCAATGCCCTCAAGTTGCTTTTGGTCATGGTGGTCTATTACAGCATCAGAAACCTTAACTAAGACACAGCCCCGCCATCTTCCCCTTAGGCTAAGCTTAGCCAATATAGCGTTTTAAGGGCTTGCTCCACACCATCTCATGGCCTGCCTGGCACAGGAAGACCTAGTCTGCATGGGGCCCACACAAAGACTCGTTTCACCACCAACTTTAGCAGGAGGAATGTGGCTCAGAGAGAGAAAGCTGTGCTTTCTTGTCAGATCCCTAAGCTATGAGCACATGACCTAAAGTTGAAATAGACAAGCCATCTTCCAAGTAATTAACTTCTACTGACTGACACATGATGAAGTCAGAGTCGATGAGGGGAGGAGGGGATCAACATGCCCATGCGCTTCGGCATGTGTGTGTACAGAAAGGATGAGTCAGAGGCAGGCCCTTAGCCACAGAACCCTCTGGAACTGTGGTTCTCAACCTTCCTAATCTGAGACCCCTTTAGTATAGTTCCTCATGTGGTGGTGATGCCCCCTACAGCCATAAAACTACTTTTGTTACTATGGCTATAACATTCATAACTATGAAGTTGCTATTGGTATGAATTGCAGTGTCAATATCTGTCTTCCCATGGTCTAAGGTGACCTAAGGGAAAGGGTCGTTCGGACCCCCAGGTTAAGAACGGCTGCGTGAGAGCAGCATGCCGAGAGCCAAATGCTAACACACAAGTTCTACCACCCCACCTCTGCCTGCTGTCCTCACTGTCCTGGTCTCATGTTCTCCCTCTCCACAACAGGAACAGCTCCAGGCCAGGACTGCTCTTGGCTGGCTGGGCTACCTAATTGGTCTCCAGGTGCCTGTGCACACTGCAGTGACTGGTCACCGAGAATTTGACAGATACATGGCTTTAGCAGATAGAAAGTGAAAGCAAGAGAATATGGTTCCTTGCCCATCATTTAAAAAAAGAAAAAGAAAAAGAAGAAAATGTAACCAGAAAGCAAAAAGGGATACTGTTTCCACCGCCTCTCTGGAAATTCTACACATTCAAAGTCTCAGATGCAAATATGAGGGTTGCTACATGGTGAGAACCGCATCACTATCTGCCTCCCCCCCACACACCCTCCAGTGAGATTCAAACAACAAGAATTCCCAGGCTGTGTCAGGACGCAGTAGCTGTTGGGCCTTCATTACTTTTCACCTACAGTCTTTGCCGTTCACCATTCTCCCCATCTTGTCCTCATGAGTTGATATGAATTGATATGAAGTTCCCCAGTGTCTACCTGGTAACATAGTAGGCTTACCTAAGGCGGCTGGAGACCTACCATTGAAAACACAGAACAGGAACCAACCTCAAGTATCTACACACACTTCCCATCCCAGTGGTACAGCATCCTTCCAAAATCTCCATCTACACAGGGGTTGGGTCCCCTTATTTCCCGGGCAGCCCTCAGTGAATCCTGGACAGGGAGATTTGGCTCAGCCATCAGAGTTCTCATACCAGCAATTGAGGGGATGCACATTTCCAGCTCCTGAGGCAGGTGAAGGCTTTCTCTTCGTCCCTAAGGCTTAACCAGGCTGTGGAGCCAAAGAAACCATGCTATTACAGAACTGATCACTCTCAGAGATGTCGCCACAATGTAGCCTCCTGTGCAGTGAGGATGTCCTGCCCCGCCTTCCTCCATCCTCCAATGAGTTTACAATAAGTGGTTACATGTAAAATCTAGCCATGTTCACAACAGTCAGAGATTAGTAACATTCACGGAAGCCCACAAGGGCAGTTTGGTCCAGGCAGGAAGAATGAAAAGAAAGGATTTGCATTTACATATTTGTCCCCATGGGCCCTTGCAGAACAGCCATGAGAGGTGACTGACAAGCAGTGTGGACAGTAGAGCCCCCCAAAAGAGTAACGTTCCAATTAGTCCAAAGAAACGAGAGCCTGTTTCCCAGAGTCCCAATTAAATCAGAACCAATCAATGCTCGCTCCCATCCTTGCCATTCTGCTCAGGAAATAATGAGAAAAATGAGAGGGGCCCAGCCAGCAACTTTGGTGTGGCAGTCCTTTGAAGCCAGAGAAATGTACTCAGCATGGTTTTCGAGCAAGGCCAATTGCTGCTGCACCTGTGCCTTTAAGACAGCCTGGTGTCTTGGTCACCACTCAGATCCTGAGGAATGCCAAAGAGGGTGCCCCCCGCCCTACCCCCAACCTGTGGGACACAGAGGAGCTCTGTGGGACCAGACCCCGCTGCTCCTAAAACTGCCTGTGTTGATTCATCACTGGATCTGGCGTGCTCTCCCCTCTGTTTCCACGCCATCCATCATGGGGTCCCAGAACCAAGAAATCCAATAAAGACACAAAGGCACAGCTCTGTGTTCCCAGCAGGCCCCAGAAAGGCTGTGTGAAGGCCCCAGCCCAGGCAATTAGCTGAATCCATGGGATCACGTGTTGATAGGCTTTCAGAGTGCCTTGCCAGGCATTTCACAGGCAGGTGTTTGGGGAGGGAAGGAAGGAAACAGACAGGGGCTGGCCCCGTGCTCCAGCAGTGCCAGGGGACAGCCAGCAAGGAGGGTGCTTTCAGGAGACTTGTGATAGGAAAGGAGCTCATTTTTCTCCCAAAGTACAAAAGAGAGACGGGCAACCCTTAAGTTGTGATACAATAAAAATCACTTCCAGGCATTCTTTAAACAATCCAAACTTCTGAAGGTCATAAGCAAGATTTAATGGTGGAACTCACCTCTGCCTCTGGATCAGCTTCTGAGCTCCAACTTAGGCTTAGACAAGACAGGAGTATCAGGCTTCTAGAGCCTTCCAGTCATTCTCAGACCAAACTAGAGTCAGTTCAGCATATTTGCTATCATATACGGGACAAAGAAAATGTAGGGTTCGGAGATCTAATGTGAACTTACGAAACCTTAAGCCTGCAATCTGCAAAGTCTGTATCAGTCTGTCCCACTCAGAAACTAAGCTTCCTCCACACATGGAACGTTCCCATCCCTGTCCTGGTAGCTTCATCTCCTTCGAGGGCCTGGCATTGAGCCCCTGGAGAAAGACAGCCAAGCCAGAGGGCTTTGAGTTAATGAGCTACATGGCTTCAGTACCAAGTTCAAGGCTGTGGGAGCTGGCTTGAAATGAACGAAAATATTTTCCAAATTCAGTCACTTCTCAATTACCCTTGAGTGAACTGTCCCTGACAACCCAAATACTCCATGCCCCCCAGAGCTTGAGGCTGACGGAAGATGCATAGAGAGAGAGAGAGAGTGTGTGTGTGTGTGTGTGTGTGTGTGTGTGTGTGTGTGTGTATTAGAGAGAGTGTGTGTATTCCCAAAGTAAATATAAACAAGTGATCATTGAATAATTTGTCACTGTTTAGAATTTTTCCCATCCCTTTCTCCACACATGCATACAGACAGTTGGTCCTAATTGGAAAATCATCAGGCACGGGGGATGTTCGGGACAGACGTTCTTTTGGGGTTTATAATAACCTAGTTGGCGCTCTCTTCTCCTGAGTGACCCAGAACTAAAAGGAAAGTTATGATCTTGTATCTCCCCCAGTGGGATGGAGGCAGACACTCAGGGAGCCCCAAGCTTACCCTTGCAGGCCACGCTGTTCTCAGGCTCATAGCCAGGCTTACAGGTACAGCGTCCAATGGGCACCATCCACTCTCCATCCCCGTTGCAGTAGAGTTTTATGGGCACATCCACTTCTTCCGCATTTGGGATGCATGTGCCCCGAGCAATCACCAGAGATGTGCTCTCTGCTCCTGTCATAGTTTCTGGGAACACTGCAAAATTCTGCACGATGCTGGGACACTTTTTGAAGAAGACACGGACAGAAAGGAGAGACATACAGGCTCCATAATCCTGGAAAGCGAGGTAAAAACCGTTCCTAGTAAGAGGCCCAAAGCTCCTGACTTCTGTGTTGACCTTCATCAACCTTCCCCCAAAATCCACCTGGGAGAAGCTCTCATCTGCAGCAATGGTGTCCACTTTGAGGTAGGGGGCTTCAGACCAGAAGGCTGACTTCTTGGTGGCAATGACAGAGTCAGTCTCATAGTAGTACAAGTTGAAGGTCTCCTTGCAGGAGCCTGGGACATTTGGAAGGCTGCTGCAGTCCCTCACAGTGAAGCGCATCTCTGTATAGATGCGATGGGCGCCCCGTCTGTTGATAAAGGTGGTAAGCAGCCAGTTGTTCTGGTTGGGTTCGAAGACGTTGCACACTTGGTAAGTACGGATGGTGTTCAGGTTTTCATCATAGCCACTGACTTCTTCCCACTGTCCCAAGTAGGCCACAGGCACACACATGCAAAATCAGAAAGGAGAGAGTGATAAGACAATAGTCAACACAGAAGGGAATCTCAGTGCCTTGGAGGGGCTTTAAAAGCTCACCAGTCCCACTGCTCCCAATTAACAAATGAGCTCATAGAACCAAGCCTGCACTTCAAAGAGTTCCTGATATTCAGGAGTCACAGTTCTCAACCACACACCAAATACAACACATTTAATTAGAGAAGTCATGCACTCATCAGATTTGGAAATCTCATGCTGTGGCTATCCTTCCTTGTGCCTCACTGACGGCAGACACCATACTCTTCATCGCCAACAGCATCTATTCTATGAATTAGAGATCCAGTTATAAGCGGACTCTACAACAGAGATCCCTATCTGTCAGCCTAACATCATTATTGTGGCAAAACTCATTTATATACCTCTGTGAAGCACGTGAAGAGAAGTGGTTTTTTGGTTTGGTTTGGGTTTTTGTTTGTTTCTCAATAAACTTAAGATTCTCAGAACCTTTTGTTTTAGAACGAAAATCTCTGAACGAGCTAGACTGTAAAACTGTACGGAGGCTGCTAAGAGATACCCTTGATGAAGTTAATTCAGCTCAGTAGTGTGAAAAGTTCAAGCTGAGATGTGATGCAGGAGCAACGCTACTTAGAAAGGAAGGATCACTGCTTACTCTGGGAGATACGACCTTGATTTGTACTGAAAAAGAGAATTCATATTGCAGAATCTTTAAGCATGAGAGGAAGAATAAGGAATAGCTGTTTACCTCACACCAGTCACGAGTCCCGCAACTCAGTTCGCCTATCTCCAGTTCTTGGCTAACATTGTGCAACTCTTCCATGTGCATGGCTATAGGAGGAGGTGTGTGGGAAGGACAGTGCTTTGAAAAGCCTACAACTTGGGCTGGAGAGGTGGGTCAATGGTTAAGAGCACTGACTCCTCTTCCAGAGGTCCTGAGTTCAAACCCCAGCAACCACATGGTGGCTCACAACCATCCGAAATAAGATCTGACTCCCTCTTCTGGAGTGTCTGAAGACAGCTACAGTGTATTTACATATGATAAATAAATAAATTTTTAAGAAAAGAAAAAGAAAAGCCTACAACTTCTAGAAGGCAATTTTTGCAACGAGGAAGTTGATAAACGAAGGAGCCTTTCCCCTTTGGGCTACAAAAGGAGACACATGGTGTTAAGGGTGAGGGGACAAAAGGAACACATCTACAAAGCTGACCTACAGCCAGGCTTACTGGGTTCTCTTAGCCCTCCTCCAGAGTACCAATTCCTACCCCAGCCAGAGTCTCTGGTAAGTTCCTTCCATAAACCCTTGAGGACCAAAGGTCCTAGATAAAGTCTCAGCCCTCCCATAAGGAAACCAACACCCCATCTGTTATGTGATTATACCACCCCCCTCTCTCCTCTCTCAGTGCTTAGACTGATCTTGAACTTGCCATGTAGCTACTCTTGCTGCTACCTCCCCAGAGGTGTTACAAGACCTCTCAACAAGGTTTATGTAGTGCTGGGGGTCAAACTCTGGCCTTTCTGCGTGCTAGGCAAGCACTGGGCTAACTGAGCCACGCACCCCAACTTGTTGCAATCACTCTCATTGCACCTCTTCTTGCTCAACTTGTAAAGCCAAGACTCGAACATTGCCAAAGTTGCAGGTGGCTTCCACTGCCGAGCCTCCATCCGGATGCTGCACATTTGACCTAGGATGCCTTTCAGGACTTTGCTGGAGTAAATGCAACCCTGAAAGGCCGCAGAGCTTCCAGCTCATAATACCCAGACTAGACAGCATGCCCCGTCCTTGCACTTGCTACCCTTTCTCCGTCTGTATGAATTTAGACACACTGACACCAAAGCGTCCCATAGCACCAGTGGTTGGTGGGCCCCTAAAGAACCATAGCTTGTGAGAGACACTTAGTATCTGGGCACGGCATCAGAACAGACATTGTGCACACATGAAAATATATGTCTGTTCTCGCGTCCAGTGTCAGGGTCACCAGCTCTGCCCCACAGCTCATGTGCAGTATAAATCCACAGTGTCAAGCCTCACCTGGGCTTTGCTTAATTTCTTATTGATCTCTGGATGTAGAGAGGCCCTGGTTTTTTTTTCCCCCTTCTTAAAGACTGTTTTATGTTCTATTAAAATGTGTTTCTGGAAGTTTGGTTCTGCTTGACTGGGTTTTGGAAACCAGAAAACAAATAGGTGAGGAAGAAGCTGCTGACAGCATTTCAGATGGCTTTCAGGCCTCCTTCCCTTCCCAGCGCCGTTCTGAAACATTTCCCCTGCTGTCCTGACATGACTTTGGAAGAAAAGGGTAGCTTTCTTTTAGTGTTCTGCAATTGGTTAAACCCAGCAGGCTTCACCATCCATTGTTCTAGCAGAGTCTCCGCATAAATGCTGCCCCCCACCATGGTTGGGGCCCAGATGAAGCACATGACCCCACTCAGAGCAAAGATCTGCTCATATCCAGAGCCTCTGGCCACCCAACACTAATGCAGCTCTGACTGGGATAGGAAGTCCAATCAACCAGGCTCACCTGAGCGCCAAGGCCATTACCACTGAACATCCTGTGATAAACAGAGTGAGGATTTCACTCAGCAGAGCTGAGGTATTGAGAACATTCATCTTCGCCAATGACACTGATTAGCACGGTGAGGCCCAACAGAGGTAATCGTTTCAGACATTAACCTCTCTGGGCCTCAGTTTTCTCATCTGTAAAATGAGGACTCACACTGGGTGACCTCGGGTTGTAAAATTCTACAGATCTAATTGATTCCATGACAGCTCCCGAGGGAGCAATCAGATCAAATTAGAGAGGACAGAGCTGTATATTCAAAAGGAAAGAGTAGAAAGAAGTGGAGAGAAAGGAAAAGGTGCTCCCTGTGGTTTGAGGGGAAAGGAGACTATAACTACAGTCAGGCATTAATTTCCATTCTTCTCCTGTCAGTTGCTGCTGTGGGGGTGGGGAACAGAAAAGAGAAGACAGGGCTAGAGGAGAGACAAATGCCTTCCAGGGTAAGTAGCAATTATGATGGGGAGGGCCTGAAAGAAAGAGAAGATTTTGGACCATGGAGACAGACTAGGATGAGCAGGCATTCCCAGCAGGGAGGGACAAACATTGTTATTTGTTGAAGATACATGGTATCAGTCTCGTAGCTTTATTGCAAAACCTTACTCATTCATCAGTGGAAAATGTTTCTGAATACCAGCTTTATGCCACTCATTCCATTAGCCACCGGGGAGACAGCACTACGAAGCTTAGGACCAAGAAACAGGAACAGAAATTAGTGCATTATCAAAAGAACTAAGTAAGTACAATTGTGATAATTAATGAGAGGTTATGAGCTGCCAAGAAAGGGGATGTATATGAATGCAGGAAAGTCTCCCAGAAGAGTCTCCAAGTAGATGGAGAGGTGTTGGCTTGGAGAAGGGTGTATATCCTAGGGACAGAAATAGACAGGGTTATCTATGCCCTAGGGCACACTATCACAAAAGCTCTGAGGTAGGAAAAAGCAAGCTGGTATCATCCAGGGATGAAGTTCATAGAAATAGTAGAAGTGGCAGAGGGAAGGCAGGACAGGGTGAGAAGTTTGGGTTCCAGCCTGACTCCAGAAAACATAGATGAGATCTAGAGAGGAAACTCACAAAAGACTAAGGTTCAATGTTTAGAAGCTACCTCTCAAAGTAGGGAACAGGCTGGAGGGAGGAACTACTGGAGATCACTGACATCCAGGTAAGAAGGTGGGATCAAGGGAAGAGACCTGCAGAGATGGAAGAGATATTTTGGGGAGACTCTCGCTGACAGTGAGTAGACCAGACCCAAGGGTCCATGTGCCACATGAACATCTTTTCACACTATTTTTGAGAACCTAGGATCCTTAGAAATGCTAGTTTCCCTTTGCAGTCCCTTTATAAAGCCCGAGGTTTCTATGGACCTTGGGTAGTCGGCCTGAAGAGATACTCAATTTCCTTTCCAGGACCACTTTTTATTACCATGAACCTGTACTATCCAAGGACGGATTTACAAAATGTCTCTCTTCGGTGGTGACTTCCCAGCCTCCACTTCTGAGCCCCTCATGTGGTTTATTTTTCCCCCTGTTTTTCTCTCCTCCCACTGAACAGCAGAAAAGCACCATGGTTGGCTTACCAGATTGGCATTAAAGACATACAGTGCCAAGTCTTGGTTAGGGAGTGGCTGAGAAGATACCAGGAAGTGGAAACTGACAACATCTTGTTTAATTTGATGCAGTTGCTTATCGCAGAATTGACAACGTTAACCTAAACTCAAACCAGTAGAAAGCGAAACCAGTGAGCCTTCTGTTGATGGTGGTTAAAGAATAAACGTTTGAAGATACTACATTTGCAATGATATTGGAGATAAAAATTATGATACTCAGGCAGAAGAGAGATTGCTCAACAGTTAAGAGCCCTTACTTCTCTGGCAGAAAATCATGACTCAATTCCCAGAACCAACATGGCTGCTCACAAACCATCCATAACTCTGGTTCTAGAAAATCTGATGCCTTCTTCTGCCCCCCTTGTGCACTGACACACATGTTGTGCACATACATATATGCAGTCAAACACATAAAGTAAAAATAAATCTCTAAGAAAAAAATTCTGATATACAAATGGATGGAGGGCAAATTGGTATTATTTCAAAAATTCTCTTGGTTTTACTTGTCAGCAATCACAGCCACTCACAGCCTTTGACTTGGCAATTCTACTTAGAGGAACATTCCTAGATAGATTTTTCACATATAAAATCAGGCTGGGGGAGGGGGACACGCTGGAGAGATGGCTCAGTGGTTAAGAGCACTGATTGCTCTTCCAGAGGTCCTGAGTTCAATTCCCAGCAGCCACCTAGTGGCCCACAACCATCTGTAATGGGATCCGATGTCCTCTTCTGGAGTGCATGAAGACAGTGACAGTATACTCATTTATAGACATTAAATAAATAATATTTTCAAAAATATCTCAAATGTCCCATAGTTAGTCGCTCAGGCTATCATCACCTTCAGAGGTAACCATGCCTCTGAGGACCTTACTTAGGAAGCCTTCCCCAGATCTTCTGACAGGGACCTCAGGGAGCTCTGCACAGCTATGATGGAATGAAGAGCCATTCCTCCAGATCAAATTTCTCATTAACCATTTTTAGAAATCCTATTTGTGGAGCATGCTTCTTATTTCACTGCAAGTCAACTTCTTTATACCCATCCCTCTTCCTGGATCTCTTAATTTAATTCTTTAATGTGACTGAAGACCTTTGCTAATATCCATCAAGTGGCAAATGCATAGACAAAGTACAATATTTCCACACAATGGGATAGGATGGCTCAGCGGGTAAGAGCACTGACTGCTCTTCTAAAGGTCCTGAGTTCAAATCCCAACAACTACATGGTGGCTCACAACCATCCGTATTGAGATCTGATGCTCTCTTCTGGTGTGTCTAAAGACAGCTACAGTGTACTTAAGATATAATAAATAAATCTTTTTAAAAAACTGATACATATTAGAACAGAGATGTATCCCAAAAACATTCTGTCAAGTGAAGGCAGCTATGTGCTTCAAAAGGCCATATTATATATTATACATTATATATCCAAGTATACATACAAACAAACAGGAAAGTATTTTTGCTGGGCCTGGGGAGTAACTGCAAATGAGTATTCAGAATCTTCTTTTCTGGCTTGATGGGAATGTTCTGACATGAGACTATGATGATCACAAACTCAAAAAATTTACTAAAGTAATTTAATTATATACCTCACATGAGTATATCTATAGGATATGAATAAATACATCATTACTGCTAAAAACAAACTAAATTCTCTTGTACAACTGATACTTTAACTCTTCAACAATGTGGACTTGGTCTGTGATTCATAAACACCATACCCATAGCAGCCCATGTCTCTGTTCACCCCATACCCAGAATGCCTTACCACTCCTTAATCCTTCCATAGTTCAGCTTCTTATACAATGGATCACCATCCTATTTGTAGTAACTCTCTCTCTCTCTCTCTCTCTCTCTCTCTCTCTCTCTCTCTCTCTCTCTCTCTCTCTCTCTCTCTCTCTCACACACACACACACACACACACACACACACACACACACATACATACCACATTATAGTTAAAATTTCTAGGCACACAAGAACCAAAATTAACACAAAATCAACATGTAATGAATCCAAAATGTCTCTGGCAAAGCTCAACATACTGTGGCACATGGCTTGTCAGCTGCTTTGATTTTGTACACACAATATGCATACTTTATTCTGCACATGTCAGACCACCCGAGGCCAACGAATTGAAACACCTCGGTGCAGATTTGAGCCAATGATATTCTCCAAACAGTGTTTTTATTGTACGTGAGAGTGTTATTCACTGTATTAATTAAAGGGTGATGGTTTAATTACAGAAAACATAGACTTAATATTTTCCTACCGTCACTCCTCAGTATATCTTTGGATTCTATCGCGTTAGGATATTTAATTTTTAAAACTGCTATCTGAGTTGCTGATTTGAGTTTCATTTTATTAAAAAAAAATAGTTAAGTGAACTTGGACTTGTAATTGGAGCAGAATTTTCTACAACTTATGAAATGGTCCTAAACTTACATCAGCAATTTGGTACTCTGAATTTAAGCAAACCAGTGTTCTTAGCACTGATGCAATCCTAAATGCAAAATACTGATAGCCTTGAAATATGGAAGATGCTGCATGGCCTGCAGTATCTGGGATTTAGTCAAGAATTCTTTATCTATAAAATATGCAAATATACCCATCTCATTAGTGTGCACATTTGTCTTTAATAAATAGTATACATTTGTCTTGCATAAATGCTAAAATGGTATAAATGACAAAGAGTTACCTTAAATAAATTTTTTGTGATTCGCTATCAGTAAGTTTGGTTTGCAAACCTAATTTTTAGGCCTTTGTACCCAGGGTTATGTAAAATTTTCTACGGCAAACATGTTGTGAGCAGAAGTCCAAGAAACTCTATTCTGATCCAAGTGGCAACTATTCCTTAAGTCTATCTTGTTTCTGGATGGGCAAAAGGTGTTATAATGGAACCAAAGGCAGCATCTAGAGAGGCCGCAGGTGAAAGGAGACATCCCTGTCACTGACACTGGAGACCTGAGGAGTACCGAAAAGTGTTCAAAAGTCAGGGTGAGACTCATGGCTTCAGAATCTCATCCCAAGATGGGATTTCCAACCTGGAGGCCAGTAAGGGTATCTTCAGGCCAAGCACGTTCACCAAATCCAAGCCCAGTTAGCCATTCTTACAGGTACTATTTCTCCCAACTGGCCTCGCTCTGGCGTTCCCAGAGCTACTGCACAAGGGAAGGGGCTTCCACGGCCTGCCTCACTTCTGTTTGGTTTATTATCACCACTGCTATTGTTCTGTCAGAAAACACTGGCGACAGATAAGACAAGTGATGTCAAGGGCCTGATCCAAGAGCACTTCCTTTCACACCTAGGCCCAGAACCCATGCTTGCTTCTTGGTATTCTAGGCCTATGTACCCAGGGCTGCGTAAACTTTTCTAAGGCAAATGGTGTTGCAAGCAGAAGTCTAAGGAACTCTTCTCTGAACTAAGTGTCAGCTATTCCTTCAATCTACCTTGTTTCTGGATGAACAAATGATGGTAAACTGGGAGCAAAGGCAGCGTCTAAGAGAGGCTGCAGGTGTTGCTGAAGTTTGCCTATTCTGCCTTCTCCAAAACCATCTACTACACAGAGCCAAAAAATGGCAGACCGGGTTGGACACCATTCAAGAGGGACACCAATCTTTTAACAAGTGGACAGTCTAAGGGCATTCTGAAACACAAGTCAGGTGCATGCTGGGACTGAGCAAGGAGCCTCAGGCCGCCCTTACTCCATGATGATGTCCTGGGCTTACGTCTGGATGGTGATCAGTTTTCAGAATGCTTCCCGCATGGGTGAGTTTATTCCACACAGTTTAACATTTGGTAAATACACTCTTTCCAACCACTCTTTAATTGCTTTGTGTATGTGACTTTGGAGTCTGCTACTAAAGCTCCTTGAGGACTGGAGATTATGCTTTGACTAATTTGTTAGTTCATTTCGACAAGCAACATCATTCTACTTCGACAAGCAACATCATTCTATGCATGGAGCATCACACCACTGCCATGCGACAGAGTTTTATCCTGGAATGTCTAGGATGCTCGTCTCACTTTGTATCCTAGATAACCTTACCCACATGCAAGGACTCAGCTGCCGTGGAGTACATCACCCATTTTATGGCTCCCTAGTGCTCAGACTTGTGAAAACAGGATGGACATTACCTGCAGATACCCCTGGAACTCGCCTTGTTCTCGGCAACACCCTGTCCACACAGTGACAAATTCTATATGCCTAGGAAGAACCTTGTTGCTCTTCTTTCTCCATTAGTGTCCTTTCTGCTAATCACAGTAGGGGACTAGCTACCAAATCTTTCTTCTATTCTCTCCTTTGTGGTGCCTCTATCCAGTGTTCTCTTCCTTTCCCTTTTCCGCCGTTGACTCCTCACTTTGCTCCCGATGACTCCCCCAGTCACACTTTTAACTCTTCTAACCCTATGATCTTCCAAAACACTAATCCATCTCCTCCGCAGTCATCCCTATGAAGGGTTGGAACAGTGTTGAGCACCTCACTGTACTCCTAGTGCCCAGCCCTAAAAAAAAAAATTAGATTTCCTGGTACCAGGAGGTGCTATTAAAGCTACCAAAGAAAGGAAGCAACCAACAGTCTCACACATGTATAAAACTTAGGAATCACAGCAATGACCAGGCACGATGGCCCTAAGAGTTCAGTAGTGGTATCCATACCTTGGCAGGAACCAACAACCTTCTAATTGAACTGATAGCCCTGGTCAGCTAGAGGAAAATAGGCCTGGTACTAGAAACCTAGCCAACTACCCAGGGCAAATGAAGTCATGGATCTTGGAGGAGAGCCTACAACTACTACCTTACTAAACCAGCATAATCCCTAACTACACTCTAAATATTTATCTTTATACCCACAGATAAGTGTAGTCCTCAGCCTTCATTAAGAAAACTCTTACAACAGAAGGAGGCCATTACAGAAAACCACAATCAATCAACATGCAGAGTTGTGGAGTTCAGTCCCAACTGGCATATTTGCAACCCAACTCCAGCACCCGACACTCAGTGATCACTGTGCAAGAGGAAGCAGAAAGGCTGCAAGAACAGGGAGTTTCTTTGGATACCGTGTCTCCCAGAAATATCAGAAATTACATCACGTCTCACCAGCATGTCTGCCTAAACATGACTTGAACAAGGAAGACACCAATAGTGACACTAACGTAGAAGAGGGAACACTTATAAAGCTGCAATCCTACACAAACAACTACACTCGACTAAGAAAGGCTGAGGGCCAGAGAAATAATCTTCCCTGTGGAAGAGCACACCAATTGGTTAGATAATGCCTAATGGTCAGTCCTGGAAAAACATGTACATACAAGTAATACTGGATACTTGAGAGACTGAGCAGACTTGAGAGACTTGAGACCCACAATTCAAGAAAAGAGGGCATGAATTTGAAAGGGAACAAGAGGAAAAAGTGCACAGGAGGGTTTCTGAGAAGGAAATGACATAATCTTATTATAATCTCAAACAATGAAAATAATTATTTTAAAAGGTTCTGTAAGCCAATGAGTGGGGCCCTACCGCGTTCTGCCTTCTTGGCCACTGGTCCTTACTGTGAAAGACCACAGTGCTAAATAATAGGGTGAAGAAACAACCCACCTTGCACATCACACAGACTAGTAATCGTCTTTCAAAGGGCACTATTATTGATGCAAATGGCCCATCTGTCCTTGAGATAAGCATAATAAAGGAAACAATAGCACCCATTAGAAAATACTTGCTCAGGCTTTCAGACTAGGACTTTGATGAATGGGAATGACTCCCTTAGGTGCCAGCAAGCTCTGGGTTCCCTGGACCTGCTTACTAGAACTCAGAGCTGGTCTATGGCTCTGGAGGGACTCCCAGGTGTCTAGAGACACTTGAACAATGAATATTGACTATTTGCTATAGGGCCGGTGTGTGTGTGTGCGCGTGCGTGCGTGTGTGTGTGTGTGTGTGTGTGTGTGTGTGTGTGTGTGTGAAATTACATCAAAACTCATGTGTATGTATGAACCTCTTCCCTTTCAAGGCCACTGTCCTGAGTTCTTCCCACTGTTTCTTCTACATTTCCTTCTAGAATGTGTGGGTTTTAATAAATGAGGTTGATGACCAGACTAAGCAGTGATATTTATTAGTCAACGATGAAGTTAAGAGACCTGGGCCATTTCCACACTGCCTGTGAAGACAACCCCAAGCAGAAAGCATGAGGAGTTCTAGAAGTATTTGATAGTTAGCCCTTCTTTGGAGAGCTATAATGACCTCCTCCACTCCCAGAATTCTCATTAACCACCCGGATGATACAACCTAGCAACCTCCACAAAACATGTTTAAAGACTTACAGGTGAAGTCTCACCTCCTCTGAAATCTGGACTTGGGAGATGGCTCAGTTGTTAACATGCTTGTTGAACAGCATGAGTGTCTGAGTTTGGATCCCCAGTATTTATAGAAAAAAAGCCACATATGCCTAACCCAGAGTTGGGAGGCAGAGATAGGCAGGTCCCTGGGGCTCATTGGCCAGCTCACTGATCTAGCTGAAGAGATGAGATCTCAGCTTTAATGGGAGACAATGTCTCAAAACACCTGATCTTGGCCACTGGCTTCCACACAACCTGCATACACACACACACACACACACACACACACACACACACACACACCTACATGCTTATACATTCGCATGACCACTTACTCACATATACACATGCACACCCAATTCTTAAAACCAGCTTCTCTGCCTCTGATAGCCTGACAAGATTCTAACTGTTCTAACCACTACCATGCCCAGCTCAGTGAACTCATTTCTTAAACCAAGATTGGATAAGACAGAAGAATCCACTCATTCTCCAAACCATGCCTGAGGTACTGGTGACCCAGCAGAAAATACATATCTGCAGACCTTCTATTGTAACACAGTAAATCAGCCAGTGAACAAATTCGACAAATACGAAGGTGCCTGTGTAGCTACTTCTTCTAAATTGAAACACTCCCTCCTGAAGAGAGAAGCTCATAAGACCCAGGATGGTAAGGAAGCTTGAAGCTCAGAAAGTTCCCATGTTATATAAGCAGGAACGGACTGCTGGGAGGAGAGGAGACTCTCACAGGGAACTGCCTGCAAGCTGCACAGAGCCCCAGAGGTATGGCTTTGCTGAGTCACCATCCTTGGTGATGGGGGCTTTTAATGACACGGCTGCTATGGGGTCACTCACTCTCCTGGAACTTCGAGTTCATTTTCTTATAAGTAACCTCCGTAAATTTATTAGTTCACCAAGCAGAAACTGACTGGGCGAAATTGTTTTAGGTCTGTTATTGGTGCTCTACCTGGGATGAATAGTTGTGGGTTGTTTTTTATTTTGTTGTTGTTGTTGTTGTTGTTGTTGTTGTTTTAATCTTTCTGTGGGGAAGTTATGCAACAAAGTAACCCGCTGCCAGGTGGGGAGGAGTCCATTCCAGACCCAAGAACCAATTCCTAGAACAGGTAACCTAGCATATGCCAAGAAAGACAGGACACCAGTGTGGCCATAAGAACACAGAGTCAGGAAGACTGGTAAGTGGCCAGAGGCAAGAGGCCTCACCTCTGCCAGCTGTAGTCTTGTGACCACAGACAACTTTCTGAGTTTCAGTCTCACCACACGCAAAATACTATTTTTCTTGCAGGGTGTGGTGAGGCCTCAAAGGTCGTGGAAATAACTCCTATAGGCTTCAACAACTACCACTTACTGACTACCAGCAATTACTGCTACTAGTACAATGGTCATCATTATTGTGTTAGCCTCAAGACCTGCCCCTTAGCTGAGTCAACGGGGTGTGGAAGCCATCTTGATCCTAGATAATTTATGCTACCCCATGCTCAGCAGAATGTAAGGACTAAAGGTTCAAATTCCCTCTCCGTACAGACCCATCGAAAGAACCGGCAGCCCTTCTCTTTGCTGTCAACTTCCCAGGCTTCCCCTGAACCTACTTCAGTGTAGACCACCTTCTTTCAATCGGGCTTTCAGTGGGACCCTATCTTCCAGCAGCTCAGATCACAGGAAAACAAAACCGGACCCAGCTCAGAGGCTCTGGGTCCTTCCACTCTGCAGTATGTAATTGGGCATCACCTGCTGTCAAGGGAAGCTGCTATGTCAGTAGAAATGGTTACCACTGTGCTCTGTGGGAACAATAATGGAAATATGATGGCCGTGCCCAATCAGGGGAGATGGTTGCCTCTCTGAACATGCCTCCAGCAGTATTCAACTTCATCAAGCACAAAGGAGCCCACAGATTCATTAGGGTAGCAGATAGGTCAGAGACACCACCATTCAGCTTCTCACCAATCAGCGTGGACTCCAAGAAAGAAGCTCTGGAATAGACAGTAGGTTAAGCCTGAAAGAGTTAGGAGATTAGACAAGCTAGAGGGCTAATGAAAATGTAAAATGTGGTCCTTGGGGCATAAACTCCTACATGCCCAGAGGGACCTATCATTTAGCACACCAACCAACCAAGACAACATTTCCTCAATGGCTCCCAAGAGGGCCTGAGATTCCAGCTCACCTCCCAATATGCTTAATTTACCTCCCAGATGTGCTGGGCTGGGAGAATATGAACAGCCCCCTCACACATCACCAGAGTCCACGCAGTGTACTGAAGAGAAGGGTGGCTCACAGAACGTTGTTTCTTTATGGCTAGCATCTTGAAAGGACTTCATATTGCCTGTTGTATGACACAAAACAGAATTCTCTGAACTCCAGAGTCGTAGCGCGGAGACACTCTTTGGAGCTCATAAGAGCAAAGGAGTGAAGAGACCTAATTAGAATATGGAGAACGTGCCCATCATGATAACCAGTGCAACCTCTAAAAGCAGAACTTTACATGATCCATTTGAAGTGGCAGCCCTGCCTCCACTCCCAGCTGCCTCTACCTCTGTCTCCTCACGTCTTCTCTAATGGAGTTCAGTGCTGTGTGTGTGACCTTGCCTTATGACTTTTCCAGAGGGAGATATGAACAAATATCTTCACCACACATGGGACACTAACCATGGATCAAAGAAACGAGTCTATCCATGGCCAGCTTGGTGGACCAAAGAGTTTACTTGCAGGAGTATGAGGAATGTAGGGGGGCTCAAAGGTGTCTATGTCACCCCACTGCTGGATGGTATAGATATGAGCAAGTGAGAGAGAAGGTCCCAAGTGCATATACCTGATACTGAGAGGGGGCCATTTGTGCTTCACAAACAAGCTTAGAGGTAAGAAGCTCTGCCCAAAAGGGAACAACAGCAGATCTCCCACACCAAGTACCTGGTACTTTCTGGTACCCAGAGAACCAGGATATAAGCATGACTTTCAAGAGCAAAGAATCGGGAAGATTGGAAAAGAGATGAGGCTGGGAGATGACCAGAGCCAAGGGAGACCTTCTTCTGCAGTCCTGCCCAACCCAGAACCAGATCATGGTGTACAGGGGGGAAATTCACCAGCCAGATCCAGCTGGATGACCAGAAGTACCTCTTTAAACCTCTCCAAATTAGTCTCCTCCTTTGCAACACAGATATGCTTAAAAAGTACCGCGTCTGCGAGATGAATGTGATGATCAGACAGACTGTATACCTTGATGTGACTAAAAACGCGAGTCATACTCTTTGGGGAGTTTCAGTGTGAATGGATACAAGCCTGGTGGTGAGACAGGCTTGGAGGGTTTGCTGCTTCCTCAACAATGTTTAGGATCTGATGTGCTCCCCTGTCTGCCTCGTTGCTTATCCTTGTGTTTCTGGCTTCTTCGTGTGTGTGTGTGTGTGTGTGTGTGTGTGTGTGTGTGTGTGTGTGTGAACCTTAGGTGCACATGCAGTTGGGAGTGCTAGTCACAGTCCTCTCTCAAGGATGCCCACTTCACCAAGAGCAAATGAAGATTGACTCCCTCTTCATACTCTGGGATAAAGGGAGCTTCCCTCACTGCTCAGGGCCCCCAATGCGAAGGCTTGAGGTCCAGCACACAGGCATCTTTATGTAGCCTGACACGTTCCAGACCCCCAGGATCCACCAGCATGTCAGGAAGAGCTCTGACTCTGCACAGCCCTGTGCCTCAAAAAAAACAAAAAAACAAAAAAAACAAAAAAACACAACAAAACAAAACAAAAACAAACAAACAAACAAACAAAAAAAACGAGCATCTGGTCCACCACCACCCCCAAGCCACTGGCAGCTCCACCAGGCAGTAGCACAGAGTACCAGGCCCTGCCTGGAGTGGGGTCCCTAGCCATTATGACAGCTGCTGCTGCTGCTGTTGACACTGCAACAGTGACAAATTCATCCTTCTGACAGGATCCTTTTAAATAATTCACAGGGAGCTGGGGATTAAGACACTGTTTCTCTCTGTCTCTGTTGAGATTTAAAATACCTCCAGCTGAGGGATTTAAAGAGGATATAATGGCCTGGCCCTCTAGGGTCTATCCTCCCCCTTTCCTCCTCTTTCCCATTTCCCAAACTCACCCCACCCCCATTCCACCAGCCAGCCCTATAACGAGAAGGTCCAGAAAACAAGAAAGAAAGGGGGGGGGTAGGAAAGAGGGGAGCCAGTGCTTGGCTGGTCACTATGGCAACGGTGGCAGGGTATTCAGCTACTATTATCCCAGTACCTCACACATGTGATTATCTTAAGCTGTCTATTGAATGTGGTTCGCACTGCTGCCCAACACGGCCTTGTTCGACAAGGCAGGGGCGGGAGCTGCAGGCCCCAGGCCCCAGCAGCCTAATAGAGCTTGGCTCGGCCCCTAATGCTACTGATGGAGGGCACAGAGTTAGCCCCAGAGAGAGCAGTGGTATTTTCCTTTCGTTTGGAGGGATAGCTGCTACCCGAGGCCAGTCTGAAGCTGGTCCATCACACTGGGTCACAGGCTTCTCATTCTGTGAGCTCATAGCACATGGCTCATACAGGCTATAGCCAGCTGGAACTATCCTAAAGACCAGAGAGCCAGCCCTGGAAGGGAAGGAGGGGCTCTTGGCTTCCTTACCATCATCAGAGTACACATGAACTAAATCTGGACTGGGAAGAAGGATGCCTCTCCTTCAATCTGCTGTCCCCTCCCACAACTGGATGGGAATGTGGCCACCACCTATTGACCCGGGACTGGACTGCTAGAGTTTGCTTCCAGGATGCCTGTGGAGGGGACTGATGCTCACTGTGGAAAGTTATCTCGTTCCTTTGCTTCTTGGACCTTGCTTTGGATTATTTCTACACTGAGGTGTCTTGATCCATGAACACTCCTTAAATGACAAGATCAGTCATCAGTACCCACTAAACGCATTCTACCTTTTCCAGTGTCTCTTTGAAAATGCAGCTCTCCGGTTGAGCCCACTCCCCAGCGGAGGTGGGGCACCAGCATCTTCATCCATGGCTTGCAGTTAGCCTCCTCTTAATATCTAAATATCAGCCTGGCCTTTTCTCTACCCGCAGCTCTATGCAGATGTGGCTTGCCACAAACAGGTCCCAGTAGCCTCCAAGATGGCCCAGCGTTTCACCTCTGGCTCATCGTCACATAATGAATTAATTGTCTGTTCCTAAATGCAAACATAATTCATTACCAGCTGGCCTGCAGTATTCAAAGCAGAGATCTCAGCAAGATAAGTCTGAATTCTTACTCTGACGTCACATCCCATTGGCTATTCTATCTCTTGTGACACCGGGACATGGCTTAGACTTGCTTGTCGATCATGATGAATTAGGGCCAAGTGCATGGAGGTGAAGATGCAGCGTGTAACACACACACACACACACACACACACACACACACACACAATTCAATTGCAGGAGGAGCTAATTCAACAGAACTAACTCTGAGACCTCCAGATAAAACAAAGCAGCTCCCTAAACTCTTTTAAAGTGTCCTCACTTCTCAGTGATTACCAAGGCTTTGGGAATGGGAACTGGCCCCACCCACCACTATCAGATACCACTTGTCTCTGCTTCTGGATTTTTAGCCAGGGCTCGTGTGATTTGTAGGTTCCGCTTTGTACTTCATGTCCACTTAGACTTCTTATCTTCTGCACCTAACCTTCAGATCACAGATCACCTGCTCCAGCTGTCCCTTTCAAATATACTTTTAAATAAGAAAAGACTGACTCCTTAGGTACTCTCTACAAGCACCACTCTGGGCTGAGGATACAAATCTCATGTATCCCATTGTAGAGGATTGGGAAACACTGACCTCTACCTCTTGCCTACCTGCCCTCTGGTTCCTGAAGCATCTGTGACCCCTTGGTCCCCTCGTCACACTCCTCCACAGCCAGTGGAACAAGAAGGAACTCTTGTGGTCAGAAAGGCCACACAGAGTTAGTCTCAGTGCTGTGACTTTGAGTACCAACTCGGAGATTTAAGGACACCACTGAAGAAAAATGGAAGAAATGTCACCGGCTGTGGGGCTCCTGGTGAGAGTCAGTGAAGTGACACATGCCATCCTGGAACCTGGTACACACCAGGTCAGTGTTTAACTGATGGAACAGTAGTGGTGGCAGTTACTAGAAATCCTATCAATAACAAGGTGTGTTCTCTGGCCTTCCTTGGGAAAAACAACCTAACAGAAATGCTAAAATGTTTATCTTGTTCCCACCACCCTATAGGAGCCCCTCTAAGAAGAGTCCATGCTCAGTGCTGTCACGGGTACTAGTCAAAGCAAGCAGTACTGCCCTGAACTTTACAGTTTACAAAAAAATAAAATTAAATTAAAAAAATAAGGTAAATAAAATCAAATCCTCCCTGTCACTCTGCAAATAAACGCTTACATCGCTCACGTTATAAATGCAGAATATGGGCCCCTGGGAAGTTAAAGACCTTAGCAGGAAATGGAAATAATCCCAAAACATCAGCTTCCAAACCCTGGTCTTGCTCCTTTAGAAATGCAGTGGGGTGATAATGAAGGTAAAGCTTCACCAGGGAGCTGCCCTGATTCTGCAGGAGTTCATCCTTCCTAGAGTCAGGCACAGAGTCATCATCTTTCTTCTGATAACTTTGCCATTCTCTACATCTGTTTTTTTTTTCCTGTGCGTGTGCACGTGTGTAGTTTATATATCTGTGCATGTTTGCGTGTACACATGCATATGTAAGTGTATGTACATATGTGTGGGAGCCAGAGGTTGATGCTATTACCAGCCTTACTCAATTGCTCTCCACCTTATCTGTTGAGGCAGGATCCCTCTCAGAGTCCAGAGCTCACTGTTTTGGCTTGATTAGCTAGCCAGCAAGCCCCACATCACTTGTCTCTCTACCTTCTTGCACTGGGATGACAGGTGCATGTCAAATACAATTTTCTGTATAGGAGTTAGAGATCCAAACTCATACCTTCCTGCTTATACATCTGGAACTGGCAGCTGAGCCATCTCATAGACCCCTTCACACTTCCTAGTTCAACATAACCTTGCTTCTATATTCTGCCCTCCAATCAGGATTTTTTTTTTTTTTATCTGAGTAGAGCTGAGTTCAGGCTGGAAGACCTGATCTGCTCTCCTCCATTCAAGAACCCTGCTCGCTTAAGGTCTTAAAAGCCCCTTGTCTTTCAAGTCATTTGTTCTTCAGGCTAACATGCCACAACCTTCCCACAGAGGGGCTTGAGAGATGACAAAGGGCACCTATCTGTCCCAGTTAACTTGAGTTAAGCCTATTAAGGTACAAACAAGCCAGATCTGGCCTAGGAAAAGAACCCATACATCCTGTGTGCTCCCAGCTGAGTTGGAACCTGACTGTCATGAGTGAGCCACTAAGACAACTGCTTCTCTCTGGGGCCACATCTTCTCCAAAAAGGGAGAAGTGCATTGGATAACCTCTGGGGATTTTGGACAGACCTAATGAGCTGATGAATCATGTGAGGTATTTCTAAGGGCAAGAAAGGGAATTAGTGCGACGTCAAGATTCTGGAAAGCCACAACTCCCAAAGTCCCTTAATCCAATAAACTAGAAATATGAACACCCTCGCCCCCATTTTTTAACTTGCATGCATGCATGCATACATATACATACATGTGCGTGCGCGCACACACACACACACACACACACACACACATGAGTCCTTAGCCCAACTCTCCTCCTCTGAAGCTCCATCTAGTGCCCACCCACCCTCCTACCTCACCAGGCAGGCCTCTTGGCGTTTTCTTTCTGAGAGCAGGTTCTGATCTCCTGGACCACCCTCCATCTCCTAGAGGAGGCCCCACCTCCCAGCTCCAGTCCTGAGCCCCCCCCCCCCCCCCCCCCCCCGCCTTTGTCTATCACTGTCTCTGTCAGGCAGGTGATTTTAAACTTCCATTCCTAAAAGACACATATTATATAAAAAATGTTTTAAGTGCCTCGGGTGTTTTGCTCCTCATTGCTTCATAAAAGTGACATTAATAGCCAGGGAAGAGCTCGGCTGAGTGCAATTAGGGAGGATGTTTCAGGTATGAAAGCTGTTTTGAGCCTGCTAATGTTTCCTAATTACAGGCCTTTTGGTAGAGAGAGAAAAAGATAAAGAGTAGGTGGGAAACACAGGGTGGGGAGGTCTGACTTAGCTCAGTGGTTTACCTGAAGAGGGAGGAGGAGGAGAGAGGAGGAGGGAGAGATCAGGGGGGCCAGAGGTCAGCAGCAGGGGGCTGGCCTCTCTTGGCTGAGAAAGCTAAACTAATTCCAGGGTAACAGCTAAGGAGAGGATTCCATTCATGGCTGGTACTGTGAGAAAAAGACAGCCTTTTCCACGGTGGGCCCGAATTCCTGGACCTCATGGGCGTCTCAGCTTGAGTCCTCCACAATCCACAGCTGTGGTTTGTCCTAAGCAGGCTTCTCATTAGCTGTGTCCTAGTAGAGGATCAGCCTATCGGGGTTAAAGGACAAGGGGGGGGGGGACACTGTTGAGCCTCCCTCGGGATCTAAGGTTACTTATCTGTTGGTGGCTGTTCCTCATTTCTGTTTCCTTAGCAGTAAGATGGAGCCCAGGAAAAGCCTGTGCTCTGTTCACACAGGCCTCTCCTATTGGTTTGTTTGTTTGTTGTTATTTTTAATCTTTCTCACTTGCTATTTAAGAACTTTCTGGAACCTATACCCTGAGAGAGTTACGGTATGTTCCCCCTTCCCTAAAGACCCTAAGTTTTCACTGGGCCTAGCTCAACCCTGAACGTGAGCAACAAGTCCTCTATTGGAGAGTGGGTATAGAATCCAAGACAGTTAGGCCCAAGTACAACAAATGCCAAGGATTCTTTCTGCTCAAGGAAGGGGCTGGCGGCAGCTATTTCTTCTTTTCCAGCATAAAGATGGAAGAGGTTAAAGGACAGGAGCTGCTGCAGCCATGTCCTGAGACAGAAGATGGAGCATCCGACCAATACCCAATACTGTGAGAGACAAGCAAGAAGAAGGGGTGAGAAGAGACAGAAAAGAATAAAAGACAGGTGTGGGTGTCAAGGGGGTGTCAGCTCACTCCCATGCTCTAAACTGGCCCATGCGCTGTGGACCATCCTTGCTGTGAGCTCAGTTCCGTCCTGAAAGATGGCTTTGAACTTTTCTGCTCTGACTGAGGAAAAGTGTGTGTTGACTTAGCCACCAGGCCCACATGCTCTCAGATCAACACACAGTATGAAAAAGCACAACCGGCCGCACCCTCTGCCCTCCTGCTCCTGGCATGCCTCCAAAGTCACATAGAGGACATTCCATTCACAAAACCCTTTCTCTCACCCACAGCTAAATTTCACTTGGATCTGCCCCTAACTCAGCTCCTAATTAGCAGGATTGAGTCATCAAAGGAAGAGGAGAAGAAAACCAGCCCCATAGCGGGCTGATAATAGGCTAGTGTTTCCCAAGTAAGTGCCAAAGTAAACTTCTTTACCTAGCCCTGTCCTGGGTGAGGCTGTTACCCAATAGAACAGAGGAGGTGAGGGAGTCCAACCGGCAGGCCCTGATCATGTAGGCAGGGATCAGCCAATCGGGAGGTGAGCAGAGATTTGATGTCACGACCTGGCCTAGGCTGCTGCTCTATACCCATGTCACTTACCAGCCCAGAAAAATCAGAATTGATTTTGTTGGCCTTGGAAGAGACAGGCAGTTACTGGAGTGGCTTTCTCTCCTGAGTGTAATTTCCTCACTCCCATGAGAGCCAGCTGGCAAGAGCGCCTGGAGCACTTGAGGATGGAGGACAGAGCCAGGGATGCTAAGTGTCCCAGGCAGTCCACACACCTGGATAGCCAGACAGTGGATATTGGGAAAGCCCTACAGGAGCCTGCAGCTTGTACAGGGCGTTTATGTCCAGGCATAGGCTTTCAAATGGGAGTCTTTCCCTCTGTAGCAGCTGGCTCCAGGAGCTTAGCTTAGTCAGTTCAATAATCCTTCTACCACAACACAGACCTGCCTAGAGAGGCCTTGGTAAAACTCCTTTAACTTCATATGTCTATGCAAGACACATATACACATGTGCACATATATCTACACAGCCATATACATATACACATAAAAATACATGTGAATTCAAATATACACATACACACACACATGCTACATATATACACTGGTACATATGCAGAAATGTAAAGGTATACAAATGTATATAATATTACATATACACACTAATATACATATACACACAGATACATTCACATATATACACAAATATAAATATACAATATATGCATATACACATATACATATAATTATATGTCCAAACACAGGCACATATAGGTGCATATACATATACACAGATATATAATATATAAATATATGCATATACAAATACAATATGTATATATACATATATATGTGTATATATGTATGTATATGTGTATGTATATGTGTATATATATATATATATATATATATATATATATATATATATATATATACTGATTACACACAGAGAGTGCACAGGGGCCCAGTTTACTCAAACTGTGGGCTCACCAGACTTGATTCTGGATCCCTTTTCCAATTTTCCTCTATCAAGTCTTGGTGAAGAATGGCTTATTAAAATAGTCAACCCCACGTGCCACTGGCTGTGAAGGTGATTCCGAGAGGCAGCACAGATACACATGGAGTCTGAAAACCCACAGAGAAGTCTTTGAAGATGAGAACTTACATATTCACTCTTAGAGACTCACATCATAGACACAGGAACTGACACAAAAGAAGGCCATCTATGACCCAGGTACAATAGTAGGTGAGCTCTGCCCAAGCTCTTTGAGAGTAAAGGGTTTAGATTTCCAACAAGGAAATTGACTACGCCTGATTCTCAGGGGACACACAGATGTGCCTCTAACCCATTATAGTCAGGGCTTGAAAAAGAAGGGCATCTCCTGAGTGTCCATTCTCCTTCAGCAGGCTCATCTCTCAGGTAATGCTATTTGCATTGCTAACTAGCTCTTTATTGACGGTTGGATATTGCAAGGCCTATAACTAACTCTTTGTTGGGTTACAGTGAACCTGTCCTGGGCATCACTTAGTGTGGAGTCCTGCATTCCAGATGCAAAGAAGTATTACTTATTCAGCTGACAAAAATTCCTGGTGACTGCGCCCTGCTAGGCTGGCACCAGAGACACGGACTTAGAGCAGTTTCATCCTCTGGACCTTGAAAACATGGCCGCATCCTTTCCATATGGTCATCTTTGAGAGGCTAGTGCTGTGACCACTGAGCCACAGATGGAGGAGCACCCAGGAGGGTCCTATAGGGGATAGAACAGAGCTAACACATTGAGGGAAGAAGGTTAGGGAGGAAGGCAAAAATGGAAGAGGCCAGGCAGCATCTGGAAACAGGACTGACTGGGGAGGACCATGTATCGATAAAAGCCACTATTTACAATGTAGTGATTAATTTAAATTCTCTGAACTCACCACTGCCCAGAGGTCTTACACAGAGGAAAGCCAAGAGAACAAGGGTCTATCAAGCCTAGGAAGGAGGTTGTGGAGAACCACACTGGGGTATTCTCAAATAAGCACAGTCCTTTAGAGGGAACCCAAATACCCCCTGGCATTGCCCGCTTATAACAGGAATTTTACTTCTTCTCTCCATTTACCAGGTAGGCATGTGATTTTGATTAAACCAAGTGACTTACATGAAAGGTGGGCTGCTTAATTACCAAGCAGTATTTTGAATTCTGGCATAAATATGTTCTGATTCTGACATGTAATATTACAGTCAGCTTTCTAATAACAGAACTGAGAATGGCATAGAAGCTAGGTGTGGGTGGTGAGCCAAGGCCCGATCAGGCAGTTCTTGAGCACAAGAGCAGAGAACACAGATAGCTACATAAACCAAAGGTCTCTTAAGATCCCTCTCTACGGAGCCCAAGGGGTTGCCATGTGGTGTGGACAGCATCCACTACAGTGACAGCTGCCTCCTCTCTTGGGAAGGACAGAATTATCCCTTCTCATGGCAGGACAAACCTAATCCAAAGTTCCCTCCAGGCTCATACAATATGTGAAGTTGGATACAGGAACCCCTGGTGAGTTACTAGCATATGCAGCCTCTACTCAGGATAGCAACAGAGAGAGGAGAGAGATAGGCATAGGATGGATGCATGGTCTATAAGATATCCTTCTCAACCCAGGCCAAGAACCAGCCTGACCATCCCTCTGGTTGCTGTAAGCCAGACAGACTCAAGAGGCTCTTGGAGCATGAGTTGATGACTTATCTGGTTGTAGAATTCCTATAAGAAATCCCTGGAGTTAGCTGTGTCATGCTAAGAACAAGGTGTGTGTATGGAAGGGGGTGGAGTCACAACGTGAGCAGCCCAGACAGCTGCCATCTCGAGAGAGCAACGCTTGACTTTGAACATCCCCTTCAAGGAAAATCTTCCTTGAGAAAGACTTAATGTTTAAAACGATAGGTGTTATGTACAAAAAAAAAAAAAAAGAAAAGTAAAGAAAGACAAAATCAAGGGAGGGAAATCCACAAATCGTATGTATTTGACAAAGGGCACAAGCTTTGGACATTCAGGGATCCTAACTGGTCATCTGGTCAGCTTTGCATGAAGTCCCAGTTCAAGCGGGCTGTTTTGCCCTGGTTGCCCACAGTCTTTCTAGTAGCATTTGGACCTGTCCAGGGCGAGAAGCCTTTGCTAGGTCCTAATGCACTGTTCTGGGGACTGCTAGCTTCACCATGTCTCAAGGCATGGAACTTATACCTGGTGGTGCAACCTGCAAACACAGGAATTGGGGAGTGGGACCTGGCCATGATAGCCCTGGGGAGAGCCTGTGAGAGCACCAGTGATCTACCACCTGAGGAGCTCTTAGGCTAAGGTGAGGGGCCGTGTTGTGCCGAAAGGCCCCTGTGGATGCTACTTTACCAAACACTGAAAGTCAAGGGCAGGAGAGGAAGCCTGGGATGACCCTGCTCCTCCTGACTTCTCTCCTTGCGTGGAAGGAAAAAACCCCACTCATCCCTCTCTACTCTTTCTTTATTATTAAGACCCAGAGCCAGCCAATCACTGTGCAGGACACAAGAGCATCGTCTCTATCCCCTCCATCCGACTGTGGCCCACCATTTCTGACCACCCTCCTTCCCTCCTCTCAAAGGGCTCTGTGAGTAGAGCATTGTAATCTGATTCTTTGGATACACCCAAGGCAGCTGAAGGAGCCTCTTTCCATGCCTTTCTCCCAGTAGTTCTCCACAGCCCTATCAGCAAGATGGTCCCTTTTACTCTGTTTTTCAGATCTCTCCATCTCCTGGAAGATTAAAAACCCAAGGACCATCTGACTGAGCTGTGTTCTAACATGCCCCAGCTCATCCTGACACTCTCTACCCTGCCACGCTCTATGCATAGACTTGGGCCTCGTGTCCTTTCATGACCCACCCTTTGGCCAGATGTCCCTCCTACCTGGATCATCTTCCCAAGCCCCCCCTTCATGCCATACCTATCAGACTTCTATTCACTCCGCCAAATCCAGCTCACACGAACCTTCTTTGTTTGGATTTCTTGACCCCTCCAGTTCCTCATTGCCAGCTCTGTATCACATGAGACCATTGATCTCTCCAGTGTCACAGAGAAGAGATGCACCCTAACTCATCCATGAACATGGTTGGTTTTCAGAGAAGACCATGAGCATCACAAAACTGTTCATCAACACTACAGGGTCTGGCCAGGTACATATACACTGACAGAATGAATGAAGAATGTGTCTCCAAGGCAAGCTCCAGGTGAAAGACAGCCTCAGTCCTTCTGACTGCCAGCCCCTTCTTCGTGCTCATGGCCTCTCTGCAGCCTGTGGACACTGCTGATCTCTGATGTACTATAAAGGCATTAGCTTTAATGTCCCCTCTCTGACACGTATCTATGGCTTATATGGTTTGCTTGGGAGCTAGCTGTCTGGAAGGACTAGATCAGGAGATGTTCCACACCACACGTAAGGGAGCATCTCAGGTCTGAGAAGCTGTGGGCTGTTTTCTAGAAAGGTAGTGTACCCTGCATTCACTCGTGCACTACTACCCACATGTATGGCTCTAGGAAAGCCCTGTACTTCCCAACCACCTTACGGAACCAAGACCTCTCCTGCAAGACAGTAGGATGCTGGTGTGATACTCACCCCAGAGGCAGGGTTGGCCGTCCATCCCAACTCTGCAGTAGCTGTCCTTGTGTCCATCAATGTTTCTGCAAATCAGAAAGAGAATAGAGCATGAAGCTATGTGTAATAGTAGCTGGTA
This sequence comes from Mus minutoides, assembly GCA_902729485.2. Lineage (NCBI taxonomy): Eukaryota > Metazoa > Chordata > Mammalia > Rodentia > Muridae > Mus > Mus minutoides. Next base: position 129,751 of record LR753618.1, on the reverse strand, counting down.
CCAGAAATAGTCTTGGGTATCTTCACATCCAGGCTCAGACCCATTGCAGACCTCATGGTCTTCTCTCCAGGACTTCCCACTTGCCTGTGCCTTGATCTACTATCTTGGCACTCACATCTTTATCTCCCGTATCCAGCATCTACCCACAAGGGCTTTCTCAGGGCCATGCTGACCCAGTAACCAAACCACAAGCCTTTCTCTAGCCTTTCTGAACCCTCTGTGTGTCCTCTTCCTCTGCCCCTAACTGGTTCTACATCTTCACCTCTCCCTAAGAATTCCCCAGCCTCCTCCAAGGTGTCCCTGATGATATCCTTAAAAGTTCTCAGACTGCTTATCCAAATATTGACATTCCCACAAGTTTCTTTGCCCCAAGCCAGACATATGCCCACCCTCTCCCCCAGTAACCTGACAGGGCCTTAGGAAATTTGACAAAGGGCAGATCCAAAACAGGAATGCAGTTTCAACCCCAGTACCAATCTAGATAAACATTTTTTTATCTCCTGTTGGCCTTCTTAATCTCTTGCTCCCAGCTCATCTGTCCCTGACCCCCAGGCAATGGCTGATCCACTGTCATTAAAAGTAAAATCATTGTCTTTAATTATACAGTATATACTGCTTTTTCTCTGGCTGCTTTCAAGATAATAGTTTTAAGAAAAACTCACATTTTGAGAATATTATGGGTTCTCCTTTGTTATTGTTTTGTTGGTATTTAGGGGAGGAGAATTTTTTGAGCTAGGGTCTTGTGTTGTCCAAGTTGGCCTTGAACTCACAATCCTCCCCACTCCAGTTTTCAGTGCCCGTAGACTATGCCTGTATCACCAAAGCAACTTCATTCTTTCTCATTGCTAAGTGCAATCCCGTTTTATGAACACATTTCAATTTTTACGTATGTTTATTCTCTTCCAAATCAGGGCTATTGCACACGAGTAGGAGAATCCTACTCATTCCAAACCTTCAACATTGCATACTTTGCAGACCATGTCTTCTTCATGGCTCAATAATGTTCCATCCTCTCTCTCTCTCTCTCTCTCTCTCTCTCTCTCTCTCTCTCTCTCTCTCACACACACACACACACACACACATTCTCTCCAACTCCATTCATCTACCAGTGGGTGTGCTGGCTGATCCCACATTTTGGCTATTGTGAACAATGCTGGAATAAACATAACATGCATGCTTCTTTTTGACACAATGATCCCATTCCTCTTTTAATACATACTCAGACATGGGGTTGCTGAACAATATGGTAGTCATCGTTTGGTTGTTTTGAGAGCCACCTATTCTATTTCCCATAGTGATCCTATTCAATTACATTAGCAGAAACTAACAAAGTCACCTTTCTCTCCTTTCCCACTAGTGTTTGCTTTTGTCTTCGCCATGGCAGCCGTTCATCATGGGATGAGATGATAATCCAATGTCATTTTGGTTTGCATTTCCCTGAGGATCAGTGAGGCTGAGCATATGTGTTCATGAGTTATAAGCCTTCACACATGTGTGGGTGCATGGCTGTGCACGTGTGTGTATGCATGTGCATATGTGTGTATGTGGGTGTGTGTTGGGGTGCACGTGTGCATGTGTGGGATTCAAACTCCTCATGCTTGTGTGGCAAATGACTTACCCACTGAGCTATTTTCCCAACCACTATACTTCTTTCATGCGCTACTGTTAATTTTTGTATCTTCCCATGAGCTGAAGGTGAAGTCCAGTCTCTAACAGAAGTCTTTCATTTGAGAGTCTCCAGCCACAGGGACGATCAAGGTGGTGTCTCTCCAGATGTGCATAGCACAGCTCTGTTCATGGTCTCTACTTATATATTATCCAGTGGGCATCGTGAGGTTCTAGGACTGTTTCTGGTTATCTTGAGTGAAGTGAGTGATGTTAGTGAGCTCTGGTTATCCAGTGAAGCCTTGGATGTAGTGGAATGCCAACTAAGCTATCTTTACATATCTAAAAGGCATTTGTACTATGCTACAAGAATTATGATACCATCCACTTTGCTGCTTTTGCACAACATTGCTTTAGGTGCCCTAAATCTTGTGTCTTTCCATATGAATTTTGTGATTGTCTTTTCTAGCTTTGTAAAGAATGTCATTGATATTTTGATGAAAACTAACTGTATGGAGTTTGTGACTGCTTTGAGCAGAATGGACATTTTGACAAAAGTGTCATATTCTCCTAATCTCTGAGCAGGAATTATCTTTCTGTTTTATGCAATGCTGGTATTTCTATAATGTCTTTGGAAGAGTAGTCTAGTGATGGTGTGAATTTCATCAGTTTTGCTTGTCTAGAGATATCATTTCTTCTTTCCTTCACTTCCAAAGGTAAATATCGCTGGGTATAGTATTTTTGGTTAGAAGACTGATTTTATCTTTCTGAGTTGTGAATGTATCATACCATTCCTTCTTAGCCTAGAAGCTTTCTGCAAAGGAAACTTTGATGTTTGTCCACCAGAAGGGGTGGAGAAGAGCCCTCTTAAATATGATCTGGCACTTCTCAATGTCTTTAAAATTTTGTCTTGTAATTTTCATAATTTTATTTTGAGCATCATGGAGAAGGCCTTGGTAGGTCAAATCGATTTGAGGTCTTTTGGGCTCCTGGGATCTGGATGTCCATATTTCTCTCAGGATTAAGGACATATGCTACTATCATTGAACATGTCCCCTGTGTCTTTTCCATTCCTTCCCCTTTCTTGAACACTGATAATTCCAAAAGTAATTTGGACAATGGGCCTTCAAAAGTCCTAACTCTCAAGGCAACCCCACCCCATCCCCTGTTTTTCTGAGCTGGGAAGTTTCAAAGACTCAGCTTCAAGTTCAGAAATCCTTTCTTCTTACTGATGTAGTCTATGGGTGGGGCTCTTAATTCTGTTTTATATTTGATCTGCCAAGTTCTTCTTCTCCAGCCTTTGTTTGATTCTTCCCAACAGCCTCTGTCCTCCACTGTATCCTTCATTCACGTTATGAGTTGGTTTCATAAAATTCCACTGACTCGTCTGATAGTATTCTCTCGTATCTCAGTGACAGTCCCTGCAAACATTACTCTGAATTGAATGTCGGCATCTTATCACTTTCCTTTTCTTCTGAGTCCTCTGCTAGAGAGTAGTGGACTCCTTGGGAGGCATTGTGTCTCTGTGCTTCTTTATATTTACTGCGTCTCTACATCGATGTTTGCACATCCCAAAGATTATGTGTCTCCTTCAATTGAAGGGCAACCTTCATATGAACATCTTTCAGCTGAAGATGTTTCTTAGTGTAGTCGTCTGGTAGACTAAGTTGGATTTACTTCCAGGTAAGTGCCGCAATACAGTCTCTATATAGATTCTTTGGCTAGAATCAATAGCTTTTAAGATGGTGCATGTGACAGTGGGTCCCATCTGATTTCAGATGGAGCAGGGACAGTCTAGCAGTCACATAGATGTAGCGATTGGTGCATAGAGCAGCCAACAACTACATAGGCACTCTGGTGATGAGAATGGCAATCCCAGGCATGCAAAATTAAGTGACTGATTTCTTAGGCCTTGCTGGGATGTGCACCTCTGTCACTGGTAGTCTCCTATAATGGCAGTGGAGGCACTAGGAACATAGAAAGTATGGGGGAATGTGCCCCTAAACACCATTAGCCATGAGCATCACTGGCGGCAGAGATCCATTGAGAAGCATGTCCTCAGGAAAACACAACAGGTAGTAGTGGTGTATGCTGGTAACAGTAGTGAATGGCAGGGAGACATGAGGAGGACAGACCCAGGTCCCAAAAGGCAAAGGCTTTGTTTCCTCAGGCCTTAGGGCTGGCACCACATGCCATATTGAACCACATGTCCCTGTTGTAAAGGGCACTGCATGGGTTTGGGTGCTGGAGACACAGTTGTACTGCTGGGTCTAGTTGGGGGTCATGCTTTGTGTGAATTTGGGAGGATGTCTGTGGGGCACCCAGGACGGGTATAGGCAGAAGTTTACATTCCCACTGGGGAAAGGCATATGAAGTCCTCTATCCTGAAGAGGGTGCTGCTTCCATCACTCTAGTAGCCAATGGAGGAGCAGGGAGAGGAGGGGGAGGAAGAAGAAAATAATGTAGGCTACTTCTCTGAGAAACACTGTAATGCAAACTCCAGGCAGCAATCTCTACTTGGCCCAGCCTACCGTGACTATGGAACTCCCTTGCTGCTAGACTCCAGCTATCCCTGGAAATGGTGTTCTGATGGGGCTGCTCTACTGACCATTCCCCCACCCTCAACAGTCACCTCCCTAGCAGGGGTAGAGGGTCCTGGTCCCTGCTGCTCTTTACCTGCCTCTGGGCAGCCATCCCAGCTCTCCCTGTCTCACAGGGCTTCATTCAGCCCCCTCCTTGTGGTGTCTGGGGAGGCAAGCACTCTCCGCTCTTATCCAGCCATTCTTGGGTCTCCTCAGAGTTCTTTTTTATGTCCCAGAATTGGGTCCTTTTTCATAAATACACTTTGTAAATACTTACTCCTCTTTGGGTGCTTGCATTTTGTCTTCTCCAGAGCATAAGTTTTTGGTTTTGACAAAGCCCAACTCATCAAGTTTCTCTTTCATACTCTACTACCCTATCTGAGAGCTCATTGCCCAGACCAAAGGTTCAAAGATGCTTCACCAAGTACTTTTGAGTTGAAGTTTTTGTGATATCATAGAAGTGATAAGGTGACAAGTCAATGTGCTTGCTATCTATCGATCGATTGATAGATATTGATAGATATTGTTCCAGAGGGGTAACAATAGATAGATAGATAGATAGATAGATAGATAGATAGATAGATAGATAGATAGATAGATAGATATTGTTCCAGAGGGTTTACTTTCCCTTCTTACACAAAGTCTTGCTTTGTTGCCCAGGCTGACCCAGAATTCCTGAGCTCAAGTGATCCTCCTGCCTCAGCCTTCTGAGTAGCTGAGATGACAGGTGTGTGGCTCAGCCCCATCCCCCACTCGAGTAATATCTTTGACAATCCACCTATGTTGTCTTACACATCCAGGTTCCCCAGAGAACATACATATCAACAGCACAGCAGAGCAGAGCACAATCCAGCTGCAGTGATGCAGAGCTCACAGGGGTGGATAGATACAGGTGATGCTTTTATTCCTGCTGGCCTCCCACTGCCTCCCCTACCCCATGTGAACAGCTATTCCTTATTCACTGCTTCAGGGAAAAGACAGGAAGGCAGAAAGCTGAGTTACAACATCTTTGGACTTAAAGGAGCCAAGAGTCAAGGCAGGAACTAAAGGTTTAAGGAGAAACTGGAGGTGACATGTGGAAATGAAACAGAGAGACAATGATGACCCTATCATCACTGAGGGGCTTCAGGGCACAAAGGGTTTACTACACAAGCATGATGAACTAGAGTTCAGATTCTCAGCAGCTATGTAAAAGCAGGTCATATGTCTACAATATTAGCACTGGGGAGGCATCCTGGTGACCTGCGGGCCAGCCTGTCTAGCCAAAATGGTAAGCTCCATGATCAGTAAGAGACGCTGTCTCAATAAGGTGAATAGCAGTAGAAGATACATAACATAGACCTCTGGCCTTCACACATGTATGCATATTCAACTATACGGGGAGGGGGAAGGGGAGGAAGTAGAAGTGGAGGGGGAGAAGGAAGAAGGAGGAAGAGAAGGAGGAGGAAGAAGAAAAGGAAGAAGAAAAGGAAGGAGGAGGAAGAGGAGAAGGAGGAGGAGGAGGAGAAGGAGAAGGAGAAGGAGAAGGAAAAGGAAAAGGGAAAGGGAAAGGGAAAGGGAAAGGGAAAGGGAAAGGGAAAGGGAAAGGAAAAGGAAAAGGAAAAGGAAAAGGAAAAGGAAAAGGAAAAGGAAAAGGAAAAGGAAAAGGAAAAGGAAAAGAAGAACTCACTGGTCAGTGCTACCCCAGAAAGCTGCCTGCACCAGAGCCTAAGACAGAGTTCCAGACACTGGGCCCTGGGCACCCTCATTGCAGCATGCAAAACCACAAGCAATGGCCTTCACTGCTAATCGCTATTAGAGGAGCCTTCAAGAAGCCTGGGGGCCTGAGCAAGTCTGAAGGACGACAAAGAAGCATCTTCATGGACCACAAACAAGGGCTAGGCAGTTGCTAGGAGCCTGTGCAGAATGCATGCCATGTGGACATCTATAGGCCCAGGACCAACAGGACTACAGAGAGCCTCCCCCTGCAACTTGGCAGTGTGGACCATGCCTGGAACACAGCTAGCCTCTCGGCCCGTGGTGGATTTGATGACGTACATTCGGAAGCTCCCTGGGAGAGGGAAAAGCTCTGTTTTCCCACCCTCTTTGGACTTTAGTTAGGGTTGAGCCTGGTGCTATCACAAGCCAAACCAGCAGAGCAGTCTTGAGTTTGTTTTCCCCGCCGACTACCAGCAGCTGGGGTCCTTGCGAAGAGCAAGCTTCCCTTTTCTTCTCATCTCCACTTCACAGCACTAATAGTGCTCATAATGACACAGCGCATTTACATAATACACTCCTCAGAAGGTACTCCAGGAGCCCCTGTAGGAGCTCATCTCCGTGATCATTAACATATCTCTGCCAGGTGGGTCTGAAGCAGGAACCAAAGTACCCATGAGACAGAAGAGCAAACCGTGGCGCAGAGAAGGCTGCTACTTTCTGAAAAGTCACACAGCTTCCCACCTTGACACGGATGGACAGCCTCGAGTCCCCTCCCCCCAGTCCCACCAGACAGATCTGGAAGCTCCCTGTAGCTCTGGGATTGAGGAAGGAGTCACGTGGTGCTTTCTCTTTGGGCCACAAAGCCACCAAAGCTCCCAGAGTACAAATCGATACCAACCACAGAATTTCACTGGAGAAGTGCTGGGAATAATGGCGGCAGAGGAAATGGAGTCTAGAATCAAAACTAAGAATGGGATTTCAATTCCAAACCTTCCAGGGACTCCTCTGTTCTGTTAATTCCATAAATACAACCTCCATCTCCATAATTGTCATAGGCACCCGCTTTAGACGGTAATTGAATCTGCTTATAAATAGTATTTTTCATGCAGCCTATTGGACAGAAGTTGCACCAAGAGGCATCCATCTCCTTACATCCTGCCCAGTGTGGAGAAAGAGGACCACTGCCACACGAACCACCCCCTCTGTGTGATTAAGGTTAGTTGCTCTTCTGGAACAGGGAGCTCCTGATTACAGCTTTCTGGTCTGGTGGGGGGGGAGCGAATAAAAGTGATTTGGGGGAGGTTTACATCTCCCTGGAGAGGAAGCGAGCACTCATTTGCATTTATAAAGCATATTGAGAGTTCTGGCAGAAAGTTATGGTGGAAGCACAATTAAATATTTACCGTCACTTCTGCTCTCAAACAGTGGCACAGGGACCAGACCAGCTGGAAGGGCATGTGTTGCTGTCAAATCCAAAGATGCCTGCAGGGGACAGGGCTCTGGGACCCATGCCCATCACCTCCTAGGCTCCGCCCCTCTGGGAGCTCATGTATAATGTTGAAAAACAACTCTGGGTCTGGGAAGATGGGTCCAGGACCCAGCTCTCACCCACTGCCATCTTCTCTGAAGGATGGGGTCTCCTAGACAAGATAACGAATGGGTAAAGAGGAGAGACAACAGTGATATCACTGCTGTAGTAACTTGGTCATCCCCAGCTTATATTCCTGGTGTTCTAGGAAGGTGATGACACATTTCCATCCTGCCTCCAGCCCTCCACTGTCATTTTCCTTGCATTACTGAAAGAGGAATCGGCGATATATGTTGAGGATACAGGGCTGGATGAGGATGTGTGTGTGTCGGTTGAGCTCACGGATGGTAAGTAACGAAACCTGGATCCCTGTTCCAGCTGCACATGAGAGAGCACTGTGCAAGGGTTTTCTGCACAGGGGCATGAGTGTGTCTGTCTCGCGGTGAGCACAGCTCATCTCCTTGACGAGGTGAAGGAGATCAGCTTTAGGGAAGGAAAAAATAAAGTGACCATTTAGTGTCCCACCAGCCCTTTCAACGGGAACTGGGGAGTGGCTTTCAGATCAACACTGGGAGAGGCAAAGGCAGGTTGAAGGGAACTGAGTGGGAATCCCCTCAAGGAACAGCAGGCCAAAGTGGGAGGCAGGAGGGAGCTGTGGCAAGAGCTGGACTGACCTACAGGAAGGAAGTTGCAAGGAGAAGCCTGGCAGGATGAACCATGGCAGGATATTCCTCAAGGGACATTCTTCTTTAGGGCTTTCAGGAACCTCATGACCCTCCCAGCACCCAGTGAACCATGCACAGTGGTCTTGGTGGAGAGACCACTCCTAGGCTGCCTCTATGGGAAGAAAAAGGCAGGTGCGGCCTGGCTTTGCCAGCAGTTTCTCTTTCTGTCTCCATTGGCATCTGTGGATATATTGATATTTGACAGGGAATTAGATACCTGTCGTGATAAAAAGAGAGATAAATAAGCTCTCTTTGTTCAGGCAAGCCATTCTTTTTTGGAGAGACATAGATTAGACATTCAGTTGATTTACATTGTCCTTCCACGGTGGTAACAATACACACAGGCGTAGAAGGATGAGGGAACAGTAGCTTCCGGTTGTTTCTGAGGCGATGCCTGGTGTGTACTGGACAAGACAAGCTCACCAAGCACGGAGCAACGCCAGCCACCATGCTGTCCTATCCTGACAGCCCACAAGAGTCCTGAACCTGGAGCCACAACATGGTGTGCTTCACAAACCAGGCTCCTGTCCGCTGGACAGGAGGACCTGAAAGTCTTGCCCTATGGCAGACATGGCGTAAGCAGCTCTAACTCTCCTTTCCAAAGAATCACAGGAGGAGACTGTGAGACGGTGGCAAAGGGGGTTCAAGTATCCTTGTAAAAAAAGTTTTTGAAGAGCATGTGGAGGGTGGGGCCCTCCGGAAATAAAATGAGAGCAGCCAGACAAGGCAGCCCTCGGGGAGCTTGGAACCAATCAGGAAACAGAAACTAACCCAATATTCACTCAAGTAAATCTTCTGTTCTATCCTCAGTGAATGAGAGGAAGGTGGTATGCAGGGACACTTGTGAACAATGAATTTCAAAAGGGTAGGGTCATGGGTAAGCACACCCAAGCCCTGGCAGGCAGCTGGCATTTGTACCGTTCCCTTCCCAGCTCTTGGCTCTTAAAAGCACAGGGACATGGATGGTGACAAGGACGACAACAACTGCTCTACTTGCTCTCTTTCTCTCTCACATACACACAAACACACACAGGCATACGCAGAGAGAAAGAGAGGAGACACCAACGCATGCACGCATGGTGCTTACACATGTGCACATGCTCACACACACAGCCCTAAGCTGAAGCCCATGCTGGCCCATATAAGGTGACTCTGCAACTCCAGGGTTCACTAGGGGTCATGAGTGAGCACAGTTAAGCTTTCTGCCTTTCCCAGGGACCTCCATGCTACCCCAGACCCAGGCCAGCACACTGGGCATGCAAGCCTCAACCCTACATAGTAGGCAAGCCAGACTTGTTAGCTCCTGAACGGCATCTTCCGAGCCCTTCCGATGTTCCACGGTCCCATGAATCCTCAGCTCCTGCAGCAGGGTCTCATCACCAAAGATAACCACGCCTAATTTCCTAGCATGTTTAAGCCTCCCTGTGGGAGTACAGACTAGCCAGCTGTGACTTGGTCCCTGTTTCTCTGTGTTGGCTCAAAATGAACCCAAGGAGAAGCTTTCTTAGATCTGAGGTTGGGGATAGGGTTGGGTGATTGTCAACTGTTAAGGGTACCTCTGGTCTGGGGCCTGGGCCCAGGACAGCTGCAGGGGCTAGAGTAAGAACATTCTCCAATTAGGTTTCCATGTCCCACCTCCAACCATGGGCCCACCCCATCTAAATCTCTGCCTTCATTCTCCCTTGTCTTTCTCCTCTTCCTGCATACTAACTTCCCTCCAAACTTCCCTAGCACCCTTTCCTAGCACCTGTGCCTTTGATAGCTCAGAGGTATTTGTATGTGTATAATATTTATGTACATGTTTATGTATGGGGATGCACACATATATGCATGCAGGTGCATGTACAGGTCACAGGTCTCTCACTGATCCAGGAACTCAGTGATGTAGCTGGCCATCAAGCTGTAGAGATCCACTCGTCCCTGCTTTTCCAGTAATAATTACAAATGCATCCCACCACGGTATCGTCTGGATTTTTACGTGGGTGCCCAAGACCTTCGTTCTTGTACACCAAGCACTTTACAAACATCCAAACTGGTGTTTGCTTTCGATGTTCTCATTTTCCTTAGCTTCCTACCAGATCACTCATCAACTTCCAGCACACCTTCCTTTAGGGCATCCATTTCCTCCGTGTGCCTCATTTCCATTCCTTGCAACCTGAGTCCAGACTCTATCCCTGCACGCTGGGACCCACCACCTCTGAGATGCTTCACCAGAAGCCCCATCTAAACTGATCTCTAGGCCTTTGACACCCTCACTGTCTCTGCAACCAATGTAAACCACACACACACACACACACACACACACACACACACACACACACAAAGTTTTACCCAACATCAGGCCCTATGACCACAGAGTGATGTCACTATCAAGTGTTTGTCCAGAGGAAATAACTATCATAGAAAGGTGGAAGGAAGGCCCTATTTCATGAGCATGTTCATCACAGACTTGTCTACAGTTGGGACTATGACAGTAGCCTGTCCTCATACATATGCCAGCCCAGTGTAGTGTATGTGAATGCAAGCCCCCAAACATATATTAGGAAATAGCTGGTGTGCCCTAAAGATGCAATCCAAGGGACGTTTCAACTGGGTGGGGGGACAGACTGAAGCAGGGACGGAGTGACAAGAAGCACACTCTGCTGGGACAGGCATGCTCCTGTGTCATTATGCTGTCTTACAATACCAGAGTTCAGAAACACGGATCTCAATTGTCTTCTAAAAACACCTCTTCCACCTTTTCTCTCCCTACTTTGTGATTTTCAGACTCTCTGGTGGCTGGATGATTGTTACTAACGCCTGCACCTCCAAGACCCCGCTGATCCAGATCTATCTCCCCCAAATGGAACCCCAAAGCCAACCCTGGTCCCACTCCCTATCATTCCTGCCATTCTACCTTCCTGGGGTGGCCTCCTGGTTCTCGGCACCCACCGAAATAGTGGGTCTTAAAGTTTTCCCTAGCTCTGCCCTTGGAGGTCCACTTTGCTCTCAGTCACTCTCATTTCCTTGATGGCTGGTTTGAGTTATTATGTTTGAGCACCCAGAGGGGAGGGGAGGGCTGTGACTTTGGCTCTGAGTTTCAGGTCGTGCCTGCTTCCTCCACCAGAAGCAGTCAATAAACCCAACGGACACAGGTTCAATTCCCAGCAGTGAGCAAACCAAAACCCAGCTAGGTACCAAAGGCCTCCTCTTCTAACAGAGCACAGCACCCCTGCCCCCAGCCAATAGGAACATGCCCAGAAAGAAGCTCTGTATCAAGTACACTCATTTGACTATCACTCATTTGCCAGCTTCGCCAAGTGTAAACCTTAGGCAAATGGAAGCTATTATTATGCATGTCTCCCCTGATTGATGGGTAGCAATGGCCAGCAAGGAAGAGAAACAAGCCTGAGTAAACTGAATGAGCCAATCCAACCCATCTGTTGAATGACTGACGTATTGAATGAGTCTGAACAGGCATTCAAATTGGAAATACAAACTGTGAAATTTGCTCTTTTAAAGGACACACAGATCTGCACAGTCCTCCCCACAACGCCTTTCTCCTTCTGTCTCTTTTGCGTTCCAAGGTACAATTCATTATGGTAAATAAAAGAAGCCACAGCTTACATGGGTCACAGCACAGTGACTCAGAGGTTGGGGTAAGCTCCAGACCTAGCACTGGTTCACATAGAGGCTCGGGGAGTAAGCAGGGAGCCCTTGGTGGAGTTCCAATGCCCCTCCCACCAAGGGTCCTTCCAGCCAGGCCTCTAGAGAAACAAACTTGTCCCCGAGGAACAAGGTTGAGGTGGTGTACAAGGAAGTGCCAAAATGCCTTGGAAGGGCTCTGTTCTCTGCCCAACCCAGCCTTGGACATGGTGTGTGGCTTGCAAGGATCTGCTTCCTCTCTGGCTCAGAGGGTCTCCTAGGGCTCCAAGTTCTGATATATAAGAAACATAGCAGGCAATTAAAGGGGACCTCTGTCCCAGAGTGACCTCCATAACCACAGTCACATGTACGACTGGACCCCATGGTGGTGTGGGATTCAGTAAACTAGTCGTGAAGCAGGAGGCAGGAGCTTCCCTAATAAGTTACGGAGCTGACTAGAAGAGGTTTGCTAGTAATGATATAACAACACACCTCTACCCAACTGGCTTAAAATAACAGAAAGGTTCTGGAGGCCAGAACCCTGCAGTAAGCTGTACAGAGGACCACACTCCCTCTAAAGCCTATAAGGCATTCCTTGCCTTCTTGACTAGTTCTTGGTACCATTAATTGTTGCTGTTTTGCACCTACACAAGTCCAGACTACCTTCAGTCTGGCCATCTCTCATTTCATTTAATATGGGCATTTTTTTTTTTTTGCATTTGTGAAAAGTACCATAACCTTGGTTGAAAATATAGTATCAAGATTTGAATGTGACCCAGCAAGATGGCTCACTGGGTAAGGGTGAATATGGGCATTTTATAAGAACACACCAGCCGGGGGTTGGAGACATGACTCAGTGGTTAAGAGCACCGACTGCTCTTCCGAAGGTCCAAAGTTCAAATCCCAGCAACCACATGGTGGCTCACAACCATCTGTAACAAAATTTGATGCCTTCTTCTGGAGTATTTGAGGACAGCTACAGTGTACTTACATATAATAAATAAATTGATTAAAAAAAAAAAAAAGAACACACCAGTCATGCTATAGAGGAATGTACCCAACTCTGGTATGAATTAATCTTAACTAATATCAATAAAAAACCTAGTGTGACTTCCCAGCTGAAGTCACATTGCCAGGTACAGGAGGTTAGGACTTTGACATCTCCTCCTCCCACGCCCCAGGAAAGACAAATCAGCTCATAATAAGAGGGGTAAGGCATGGTTGTTAAATGTCTCCCATCCATTACATGGGTCTCAGGCAGATGTAAATGAGGCTAGGTATCTCCTTCAAAGTCTTTCATACTAGCAAGCAAAGAAGAGTTAGTTGCTCTCCATTTGTTCCATCAACCGCTTCCCACCTTGCTCTATCCTGGGAAGCACTTCCTCACCAGGGAAGCACAGGCAGGGATTGACAGGCCACATGTACATTCCCAGCTCCTCTTCCATAACTGCTGGGGTGAGGGGTGACCCTCTCTCAACAGCTGAGGTCCAGTAACATGGCTCCCTGGCCTGCCTTGCTAGTCAAGCCTACAGATGCTGAAGGCCCAGGACTGTTGCTAACATCCATGGAGCACACCATCTTTGTTGTCTTTAACTCTAAGCAAACCCTTATAAAAATATTGTTATGAGACTTTACACAGTGAGAGATGAACAAATATCTATTTACCCCAGATAGGTCGTCGTAAATGATAATAGACCAAAGAAATGATTAGACCTAAGTCTCATTGGTTGGACCAGTGAATGCTTTGGGGTTAGTTACAAGGAACTAGATGAGGAGTTACTTATGGAAACACAGTTGAACCAAAGGCAGCTGCATCTCTGAAAAGCAGACCCAGGGTGTTCCTGAGTCAGGTAAGCTGCATGACCACCCCATCCCCCAAGGGGGAAATACCTGTACAACATCATCATTACTCTCCCCTCAGTCCTTCTTCAGACTTTACCATTTATTTCTTCCAATCTTCTGGGATTTCAATAGGTAGCCCCTGTTAGGCAGCACCCATACCTTGGGTCCCCTCTTCATTTAGTCCTGAAACTCTCTATGCAAGAGGACAGCCACATGACAGCATCTTGGACTCAAAGCAAGTAGATCTTTGAGCCTTAGTGCTGACACTACTTGTATCACCTCAGGCAAGTTACTCAAACCCCTAAAATCCATGCTCAATCACCCACTCAGTGAAGATAATACTATAACAATTGAGGAGAGTCGATGAAACAGATACCAAGCACTTACTATATAACCTCTGGGACGTTCTATACGGTCTACAAAGAGCAGTTGTGTTAGAGAGCATGACTTGGAATGAGAAGCAAAGTCTCTCCATGGCCCAAGGTGCTTTAGCTTAATCAGTTTCCTGAGACTCTAACTCCATTGCTCATTCCAAAGGGTAGGTGTGGACCCTGCCTTCAAACCCACTTCAGTAGCCATAGTTGGTTGAGAAAATGCACTCGGCCATTCAGGGATGCTCTTTAACTCAGACATGGGGGTTTACTGTAGCTTTCACCACCCCCAACACATTGCATGTGGCAGGGTTCTGGGATGAGGTTACAGCTACAGCAACAGCCTTCCCTAATGGCCACTCTTAAAAACAAGGTGACCCTGTGTGGCCTCACCTGGGTGTGAAGCAGTGGAGATGACCACCAAGAAGGAGCCCAAAGGGCCTTATAGTCTGTATCCCAACCTATGACATTCAGAGAGGCTTAGAAACAGCACTGGGTCTTTTGGGCTCCAGACACTGTCTGCAATCTAGAAGAATGGTTCTACTACGATAATAGCAATCCCAATACTACCTTGAAAGGGGCTCCTCAGCCAAGAGACCAGGAGTTGTCTGTGGCATCCCACAGCCTGACCTAAAAAGACCACAGCCCCTTTCCAGGGCTGGAGGACGAGGCTTGCTAAACTAGCTGGAAGTGAACATCAATGCAAGAGCCCAGGGCTGTGACATGTGGGTTTGATGGGTACAGAAGGTAATAGATCTCCACACTATACAGAACCCACAGCCTGCCTTGCCCACTGAGCGGCAGGCCAAGCAGCTATAGCTAAGAATAGCATGATTCCTGTGGTCTGATGCTTCATGCTGGAAAAAGATGGCTGGAGAATCAGTAGTTTGAGAACAAAAGAGTCATGTGCCCATACTATTCCCAAATAGCAACTGAAAATCAAGTCTCTACCTGCATCCACAGCCCTTGGGAAGTGGGTAAGGAAGTAGTTGAATAGTTCCTCAGAATTTTCCAAGAGGCGAAAGTCAGGACAATGTTTCAGAGCAAAGGCAGCCTGGCACCTGAGGTACCCTCCCAGATACAAGCTGCCAATCTTCCGGCAGCTTGAAGCTGTCAGTGCTATCTCACAAGGAAATCAACCCCAGAGTCCTCTTAGGTAGAATCCCAGTGCAGGGTCTAGCCATAGAAAACAGCTCTCTTGAAAGGCTGGAACCCAGGACTCTACAGCCTTGCACGCCCAGGCAGAGCCTGCTCATCTGGTATGCTCCCCTCCACAGAAGCTGTCTAGCTCTCCCTCCCGTGGCCTGCCCACCCATAGCATAACTTCTCACCTCCATGAGATTTCTGGATGCAGGAGGGACATCCCTGTGAATGCAAGAATCAATAGCTTCTCTCCTACAAAGAATGCCAGAGTGAGAAGAAGAAGGAGGAAGAGGAGGAGAAGGAGAAGGGGAGGAGGAGGAAGAGGAGGAAGGAAGGAAGGAAGGAAGGAAGGAAGGAAGGAAGGAAGGAAGGAAGGAAGGAAGGAAGGAAGGAAGGAAGGGAAAAGAAAAAGGAAAAGAAACAAAAACAAAAACAAAAACAAAAACAAAAACAAAAACAAAAACAAAGAAACTGGAAGGCAGCTGTTTAGGGCACAAATATCCCAAGGGACCCATGGTCCTCTGGTCCTTTTTTATTTCTGTCTTAGCTCCCTTTCCAATTTATTCTCTTCTGATAAGATGATCAGACACCCTCTCAAATCCAGATGCATCTTTCTAATATCTGAAGATATGTTGCAGCCAGATAACAACATAGTGGGTCTTTAGGCCTTTCTAGCACCGAACATCTGGCAGTAGCATGTCAATAGGCATGGGCATGGCGGGCCTCAGAAGCCTGGATACCCACACACAGTCCCAAACATTGGGTGCATTGAACCAGATTTACAGCCAAGCTTCTTCCCAGACCCACCTCAAGTTACTTCAGGTCATACCCCTCTGTCCAATCCAGTCACCATGGGTATAAAGAGGAAACAGAACCCCAGGGGATTCAAGGCCAGGGGACATTATCCAGATGAATATCCAGCAAGTTGATTGAGTCGACCTGGCCCAAAGCCCACTGCTATTTGTTTACCTACTGACATTTTTGTGAGAAGTGTCAAAAATCCATTAAAACGCAGGAGCCTGGTATTTTCCAGTCCTCTGGTCCCATGAGTGCTAAGAGATGAAATCTGTTTACCTTAGCCACCCTGACTGACCCATGAGTTTGTGCTGCAAGACTATGCATAATCAGCTTACCGTTCCTGTCCCTCCTGGGCTCTCATTCCACTCAGGATGCAGTCACCCAGTGGGCATCCATCACCTCAGGGAAGACTGGGAAGGGGAGTCCACATGCCCATGCAAAACAACTCTCTGAGGCCCTAATGAAGGCAGCGACGGATGGTGGCCAGGGCTCATCAATCAGCAGCAACACACTGCTGCTGTCTGCATCTCCCTGCCCTCAACCCTGAGTGATCGGTGCTTCAGTAGCCCTCAGATAGTACTGACTCTAGGCTGCATCCTAGAGGCCCTGTTCGCACTAGCAACAGCAGTAGTAGCAGAGGGAGCCTTAAGCTGGAGTCTTGTGATTGTGGTAGCTGAGTTCCACTCAGCCGGAGGAAACACAGGCTGGACACATCCCACACACCACTGTGGAGATCCCAGGGGCTATCGGAGTCCACCCGGAGCTGCTCTTGCCAGGTGGTCGTCACTGGCCTTTGACCCTCCCTTAGTGTTCACTGTTACCCACACTGCCACTCCACCTGGTACACCATGGCACAGTGCTCCTTGAAGACAGTGTCTGTGACCTGTTTCACTGTTCCCTCTTCTTCAAAGCCTCAACCACTCCATCTTCAGACTCCCAGGCTGGCCCCACCAATCCCTCTAAGGCTCAGTCATTGCCTTCCTCTGGGAAGCCTGACTGAATACTCAGCCTTGGCCTTCTCTGAGCTGGAGATGTAGCCCACACTATGACAGCCGTGTCCCATGCTCTGCATGGTCTCCTGCTCGGGGTTGCAGAAAGACTTTAAGACAAGGATGTCTGTAAGCACCTCTCCCACATACATAACACTGGCCCTCTGCACCTTCATAGCTCTGACCCTCCAGCAATAACCAGTCTAGCAATAGATTCCTGAGGCAGGAAGCACACCCATGGTTCCCAGGGTTCCCAGAGGTCACCATTGTTCAAGGAGCTCTCCAAGCATCCCAAGCCACTAAGCCATCCCTTTTCAAGCCTCTATAGTCTTGCCGTGCAGTGTACGTGCCCATCATTCTGCTGTTCCTCATACTTCCCTGGTCCATGGGGTTAGATCTGAAAGGCTTTTATGACCTACCTACCTGTCTAAGTTCTAGCCCTGTCCTTTGTAGATACCACATGATCGCTGTCATCAGCATAGGAGTTTGGGGAGAAATGGTGATGGGATTAATGGGCTACCATTAACAGATCCATGAGAGAGACCAATGGAGTTGGGGCCCAACTTTGGCTATGAGACTGCAGTCCTGGCTTGTTGGTGCATTCTAGGGGCACATGAAGGCTGGTCCCCAGGGGTTCCCACAACTGTCCTTTTTGAGCCTCTAGTGCTCCCATCCTTGGGAAGGGACCTTTAGCCAATCCACCCCCTTCTTGTCATGGAAAGCATGTCTAGTCCTTCCTGCCAATCACGCTCCCAAAGCCTCTCTATTATCACCGAGATCTCTCGCAAAAAGGCCTGGGAAGACTTCTGTTTGTGTTTCCTGATTGATGTCATTGACCGGCTGCTGGCATCCAGCATTTCCTGAGCTCCCATATGGTCACAGTGCCATAAATGTCCTCCTCATGAGCCTCACGAATCTCTCACAGTGCTCACCTTTTGTACAAAAAATGTCCCCAGAGGAATTTAAAGGTCCCGGAAAAAGACTCCAACTGGCCTTAGGGTGTCTTACAGATTTCCACAGCTGGGCACAGGCAGGCTAGAGTCCCCTTGCCCTCTTACTCTAGTCTAGCTGGGGACATCAGGTGTGTCCCCTGGGGGAGCAAGGGGGGGGTCAGGTGCAGTCCCAGCCCAGAGCCTGCTGGTGAACAGTAGTTGTAATAGTCCTGCAGTGACTTGCAGCTAGGGGATCAACAAATCCCATACTCATATCCCAACCGGGATGTCCCGGGCGTTAGCATCACACTCTTAAGTCCCTTAGAGGTCCTGTGAAGTCATTGTCACTGAGCAAGCAGGTAAAGGAAAATTTGGGGAGGTAAGGCTCTCTGTATCTTGATTTGTCAGAGGAACGGAATGAGAAATCAATTGGCCATGATGGACATCCCTCCGTCCAGTATCCCCAAGGGCTGACAGGTGGGGTTGTCCTACACGGGGAGTCTGCAATTTACACCTTGAAAGGCAGCTCATGGGCTCCCAACAGTAGCTGGGAAGGGCCACCAGGCTTGCTTCTGGCATTTTCACACTACAGATTCAAGAGAAGTGTTTGCCCACAAAGGCCAGGCTTTGGGAAAACAAAACACCGAGCTCGGGGGCTTTGGAATCTATGTGTCTATCAGAGAGGACAGCTCATCTGCCATTTCTGCTCATTTTCTGTCTGTCAATTCAGGCCCTAAGTTACTTACTTCAGAACATCTCCTAGTGTAAAGGCCTCCAGCGGCCTAGCTGGCCCCTCTGCCTTAGGCTTAAAGCCCTGAACAGCACCTTCAATAGCTCATCTTTCCACCTTTGCTTGTATAAGATGACCATCCATGCAAACACTATCTGCTTAGTTGGTCCCAGATGCCAAAAGCCTGGTTCCATGGAATCCCCTGTCTTTGTACCCAAGTAAGGGCCCACTCAGAATCGAATACCCTCCATTCCACAACAAGCTTTGGATCAGAGGGGCCAGTAGCTTTTGAAATATCTTCTGACTGCTCACCGCACTTGTGGTCCCCACTACTTTCTTCTGATGGAGCAGAACCCTCTTCGGGAGCTCAACAAGCTATTCATGGCCCCAGCAGCCGGAAGAGAGAGCCTGCCACTTTCCTACACTTGATCTTAGCCAAAAGGCCGAGAAGAGATCTTGCTGCTGTCCTGATGGGCACATTCTACTTCTGTTGTAGAACCCCAGGGCAACTGTAACTACCTAGGGATGCCCATGGCATGAGTGCTCTTTATCTCCCTGTGTGGCACCTTAAGAGTCTCTCTGTGTGACCCACTCTCCCTCCAGGTGAAACATACGTTTCTAGGACTGGTCCACGGGACCTGGAAATCTCTCCAAGTCTGTCCTCTCCATGCTGTTGGTCCCGGTATCTTCCCCCGGCCCCCTTCGCTCCTCCTTCCTTCTCTTTTTTCCCACTCCTCCCTCTTTTCTCTTTATTCTGCCTTTGCTGCATAACAGGGTGCTTCTGGGATGAATGGTGTTTTCAGGCCTGGCCAGAAATACATCCGGCTTTTCCCAGCCCCACCCCTATCCTCACTGTACTGGGGGCGGTCTGTGGAAAGCCCGGTCAGACAATGGGCCAATGGGTTCACTTCAGAGCTCACAAAAGCCCCATTGCCCCCTGAGCGGCTCAGAGTGACAGGCATAGGGGACAAAACCCCTTCCTGTCAGGCTGCCTGCGTGGGATCTTACAGAGCCATGGGGCCTCTAGGCAGCTAGGCAGGAGACCTGGGCACTGAGCCCGAGACAGCCAAGAGAAAGAGGCAACCTTTCTGTCAGCCAAAGCTCCAGGACAGGGGGTGGGGGTGGGGGGTGGGGATGCAGCGTGGAGCAGCAGAAGCTTGGAAAAGCCCACCCTATGCACTCACCATTGATGGGAGGGCCATCATGGCCATGACCATGACGCCTCATACAGAAGGCCCACACTAAGAATCTGACGGAACAGGTTTGCGGATAGGAGGATGGGACATGCAGCTCACTGTAGCACAAGCTTACTAAGTCCAGGCACTAGACCCAGACAAGAGTCTGGCTCTAGGTGACTAAGTCAAGAATGGAGTTAAGAAAGCAAAAAAAAGAGGCCCCTCACCGGGCCATAGCATCTCAACCAGCAGCATCCCACTACTTACTTGGAGAGCTTCTGGCTGTTAGCTACTAAGGGACCCTGGGTCTAAAGGCAGTAAGTAGTAACATGTCAGAAGCTTGGAGAAGATAGGCCACATCCTAGCAAGCTGCAGATGTGCACATGAGGAAAAGACTTGTTCAATTAGACCTCTTTCCTGGTCCAGTCAACTGGTGATGTCTACCGCAGACGTGTCCTGGGGTTTGCGTGAATTTTTAAATTGAATTGGACAAACAAGGCCTCCTCTATCTTGTAAGATGTCTGGTCTCTTTTCTCTTTCTTAATTTCTATTAGCAGTACCAGCAGGTCTTCCTGGGAGAGAAGGGCTCTTCTTCCCCACACTTTCCAGAGAAACACTCTGCTGTATGCATTGTCAGGAAACCGTGATAAGGCAGAGAACGGTGAAGTGCCCACACATTCCTGACCCCCCAGTGGCAGGTTCCTGTGAGTTAAGTTCACACCTCAGCAAAATGACATGCACTTTCACTCCACAACACACAAAGCTTTGGTGCTACATCTCGGAATTGCCAGCAACGACTGAGTTATGTTTTCTTTATGCTTCACCAAGCACCTTCTGCCTGCCTGGCCTTCCTTAGGAGGAAAAAAAAAATGATCAAAAGCTTTATGTGCCCACAGAAGAAAACAAACACACCTGCTTCTTGTAGAGGCACCCCCTGCTTAGCCAGCCATGGGATGACTAAGACACAGCTCTGGGATGGGAATGTAACGAACGCAAGCTCTCATGTAGGCTGTGAGATTCTGGACTGCCTACACAAGCTCCCTGATCCCTAAGCTTCTCATCTGTCACATGGATACAACATGGTGTGTCCCAAGGTTCTGTGCAAAGGCAATGAGACACTGTGCGGGGAGAGTTTCAATTTCATCCTGTTTCTGTATTAACCATTTGTCAATGCTATCTATTATCTTTACAGAGTTGAATAAAAATTAAGATGTTCTTTTTTTGAAGAAGCTGCTGTCCAGCCCTTAGCATTTACAACATCTGTACAAGCAGTAGCACATCTTCAGATGACTGTTAGAAGAAGTAACGGCCTTACTACTAGAGATCCCACCACACAAAGGAGACAGAATTTTATCTATTGAATGGGAACTCATCTACACTGCTAGGGTAATAGGGCCAGTTTCTAGATGAGTCCATTACCCCAGTCCAGGAACACCCTCCTACACACACACACACACACACACACACACACACACACACTGAACCACTGGATTTTATAAAGCATGGTTATGGGGTCTATAGTGGTGACTGACAAACTTTGTATCTCAGGCTTTATGAACTGTAACATCTGAACCCTGTAACTAACTGAACTCTGTCACCACTGTCACAGCCACTACACAGGACAGCCTATGGCTCTGGCTTAGATAAATGTGCTGAAAGAATATGATTGATGACATTTCTTTTTTTTCCTTGTAAATTTTGATTAACTAATTCACTATTTTGTTGTACAATAATCTAATACCCTTAGAGCTATCATCATACTCATAAACTTCCACAGAAGTCTTTGTGACCTCCAGAAAGTCCCCAACCAGGACCCCAGGGATACTCAATGAATAAAAACAGAATTAAATACATTTCATATTCACAAGCCATCTGAGCAAAGTGTGCTCACAGAAGATGACTGGCCTAATTTGGGCCTATAATGTTGGCCTCTTGGGCTAACTGGCTTCAGCTAGGTTCAAAAGGAGTTTGAGTCCTTCCTGACGGGTATAAAGGACAACAAGAGAAACATGCCAAATACAAGCCTCATTTACCACTAATGAACTTGCAGAGGAATGCGTGTAATTAGCGTGGGTATCAGCTGGGGGTCTGTAGACTCAACACATCAATGGAAACACATCACTGTGGGAGAGCTCAGAAGGGCGAGGAGCCCTGGGCTCTGATGTGAAGGGAAGCACCAATCAGAGGCATGAGGAAGGAGATCTGTGGAGAGAAAATGCAGCATAGCAAAACCAGGTGGCAGAGGAGAGACCAGGGAGTGGACGGGCAAAGCGGACTTCAGAAGGGAAGCAGGGGACAAGATGCTTAGTCAAGACAGGTCAAGGACTGCAGGGGAGTCACCTGGGAAATGGCAGGGTTCTGACTGCCTGGTGTAGTCCAGAAAGACTGGAAAACAGCTAGAGATGGGGTGGGGGTCAGGGGAGCCTGAATCGTCAGTCCATATAACACATGCTAAAGCGTAACCAAGATGGAAGGCAGATATTAGAACTTCTGAGTGAGACTATAATTAAGTCTCCAAGGATGGGGCGCAAGGACCAAAGACATGAGTTGAATTGTGCCTACAAAAGAATACTTCCAAGATCTCATTTCCCAAACTTATGAATGCGACTTTATTCAGAAACAGGTTTTGGAGATACTGTGGTCTTGGGAGATAGAATGAATGATTCTTAGAGATCATCTTAAGATTCGGGGTAGGCCCAACATTCATTCCCTGGAGAAAGAGCTTTGATACAGAGGGAGGACATTGGGTAAGCAAGGGCAGATATGATGATAAATAGTCATCGTCAACTTGGTTATACCTAGGGTCACCGTGGAAACACAACTCCGAGGGTGTCCATGAGAGTGTTTCTAGAAACGTTTAACCAGACTGAATTAAAAGGAGAATGCAAACTGACCACGACCAATGATCACTCTCTGCTTACTGACTGTAGATGCTGCTGTGCCTTCCCTGCTATGACAGGCAATTGCTCTCAAACAGTGCCCAAAACAAACCCAGCCTCCTTCAAAAAAAATTTTTTTTTAGGTCTTATCTATTTTTTTGTAATGTGTATGGGTGTTTTACCTGCACATGTCTGTGCACCCTATGTGTGTAATGCTCATGGGGACCAGAAGAGGGCATTGGATCCCCTTAGCCTGGAGTTACAGACAGTTATGAACCGCCATGTGGACACTGGGGACCAAACCAAGCTTCTGGAAAAATGGCCAATGCTCTTAACACTGAGCCATCTCTCCAGCCCTCAGCCCTTCTTTTGAACGTTGTTTTTTCATAAAAGAAATTAAAAGAATATATCTGGAATTGGAGTTATGTATCTGCAAACCAAGGAATATCAAGTAGGGAATGCTTAAGAAAGAGGAGGAAAGGGACATGGGATAGATTCTCCACAGGGTAGCAATAAATAAATGAATAAATAAATAAATAAATATTAAAAAACACCCACCCTGGCAACACCTTCATTTTTTTTAACCTTTGGCTTCTGGAACAGTGACACAACAAAATTGTGCTGTTTAAAGTGCACAGATCTGTGGTAATTTTTTAAATAGCATCTCTTGGGACATCTTACAGTGGGAACAACACTCCCTTGTTATGGTCACAGACCAACCACTGCATTTCCCATCCCGAATCAAACCGTGATTATCCTCTACTTGCTCCATAGCTGAATACGCAGAAATGGTTTGAAGTGTCTGAGGTGGTTTCTGGGTGTGGTGAGGTACTCCGGGGCAGGCAGGCAAATGTCTAAGCCACTGGCTCTGAAGGTGATGGTGTTTGCTGGCTTGGCATGCCCCATTCTGATTTCAGGAGCACCAGAGCTTGAGGAAGTTCAGTGAGGACAAAGTCCATCTGTCAAGGTTCTGGGAAAGCTGTGGGAAAGCCATAACCCCAGGGTTTCTATGTGCCCTGAGAAAGTCTTTCATTGCCTCGGACTTCACAGGACTCTTTGGAAATAACTAGCAGAGCCCACCAGGACCCTGCAGAGAAGAGCAGAGTAGGAAAGCCTGGACTCACCATAGAAGGAAGGCGTCTTGCAAGAAGGTTAAGGCAATGCCTTAAATTATAGGAAGGACTTGGGAGTGGCAGGGGGCCGGGGTAGGGGGAGGAATGGGAGGCCTGAAGACATGTCTCCTAAACAGTAATTGGTAGAAACAGAAAAAGAATGTGTATAATGGAATATCATTTGTGTGGTCCAATTAATTAAGAGCTAATTAACACAGGCAAACCAGTGTTTTAAAGCACAGATCTTCCGGGGTGGGGGATGGGATGGGGAAGCAGAGATGTGGGTTTCTGGGTACAAGAACAACCTTTAGGAGCTTCCACCAGGCAAATGTCCTGGCTGCCAAGGGAAGGGTCAGGCCGCAGACAGTGTTGAGTGTGGTCACAGCATGGCCAGGCTGCTGTGGGCTAGTAGGACCCAGAAGCCAGCCTTGGACCATTCTGATTTGTCCCCACGTTGCTTAGAAAATGGCTGTGAAAGAAAAGCGTGGCATGTCCTCCTCCAGCCACTCTATCGCCCATGAAGCCACTGGAACACCTGCAGCCTTTGATCCTCCTGGGTCATTAGCCTTCCAGACCTCTGTCCCTACGCACACGACTTTATCCAGCAGGCGTTCTCCACAGATGTGCCTGACTGATGGATGAATCTTGTCATCTTCTAATATACTTGGAGGTGGGGGCAGGGGGGGGGGTGCTGAGTGTGGAGGTGAGAGGCAAGCGGTGGCTGCAGTGGGCAGAATCTATGATCAGAAAGGAAGCTGGGAGCCTGTGCCCTCACGGGCATGAGATGTCAGCTTTATGGAATCTTCTGAGGCTCCTTTATCCACTACTCCTTCCGACTCAAGCAGGAAAGTTAGCCAAGACTGATGCCCCTGATGACTGTCAACCTTCCTCCACCTGCAACTTATGAGATCAGAAAAAAAAAAAAAAAAGGCTCTATACTGTAACAGAGGGAGGTACTGACTCAGTCACTGATGGGAGGCAGGCCCTTGTAAGAGCTAAGTACCACCCATCTGGCTACTATCTCCTTGTAGCCTGAGAGGCTGGGGAAAACAATGCTGGGGGGGCAGGGGAGGCAGATATGCTCCCTGCTTCAATTTTTCAGATTCTCCTTCTAAAGAGATCGTTTGTCTCTCAAGATGCAGCCCCACCTGGGACCTAGCACTCTGCCTTGTGGTGCAAGAACTATATCCCCCAAAGGCCCCTGGTTAAGAGAAAGAGCTAGGCAAAACTGGCCCAACAAGAACATATTTGCCAAACCCAGACCTCTTTCGCTAAATGAGCTTGAACAAATTGCATAAACACTGTAGTTAGGGGCTGGCGAGATGGCTCAGTGGTTAAGAGCACAAACTGCTCTTCCAAAGGTCCCGAGTTCAAATCCCAGCAACCACATGGTGGCTCACAACCATCCGTAATGAAATCTGATGCCCTCTTCTGGAATATCTGAGGACAGCTACAGTGTACTTATATATAATAATAAATAAATCTTAAAAAAAAAAAAACAACAACAAAACACTGTAGTTAGATGCTCTGAAGCAACCTTAAAAGTTTTTTTGGCCTAAATCACAGTCAGACGTACTTCCCTAACTCTGGAGTCAGCGGTAGAATTGACCTTCTCAGTCACACATACTTTGAATCATAAGACACTACTCTTGGTTTGTATGCAACGTCTCTCTACTAACATCCTCATAGAATATCTCCCTCACTTGTGAACTTTCTCCCACTCAGAGCCATCCATCCCTAGCTCAGTAGGTACAGAGGACCAATAACTGCAGTCCTTCATCTGCTATGGCGGCCCCTCCCATCCTGTGGGCCACAGCAGCTCTGGCCCAGGCTGACCCCCTGCCCACAGCAGCCCCCAACACTGGCACAGTGCTAGCAGCTGCTTTCTTTTCAGGAGCTGCCTCCGTGAGATGAAAGGGGCTATGTCCCTTAAACAGAAGAGAATATTTTAAACAGGGAATTAACAGCAAATTAAACTGGTTTCATTGTGCTCATTCATGCACAAAATGAGTGTGGGAGTTAAACGGAGAAAAACCAAACAGACCATGAGTAGCGATAATCAGAGGGCAGAATCCAGTTCCCAAAAGAAAATGATCCCTCGGAGAGAGCAGAGTGCTGCATGGAACACGGATCCCAGGGTGTCCAGAGCACTCCCCTCTGGCCCACCCAAAGCCAGCATCCTTGCTGGGCTGCATGGTGTGAAGGGCCAGGGCTATTATCTTCTGTTAAAAACTGATGCTGTGTTCAGGAATAGCTGATTGCATTGCCTCTGAGGGCTCAGTTAAAACCGTTAAAGCAACAACCAATGAGATCCACAGCCATCATAGGCCTTTCCCTCCCCAGGCACAGTCGGCTACACTGGGATCTCCACAAAACTGCCCAGCCCATGAGGAGGAGGTCGAAGGGCGCCCATCAGTTTCCTTGGAATTCATCAGGTTCTCGGCTTAGCAGACAGAGAACAATAGGATTAAAGCACTGAGCAACTTGTAAGAATTTCAGGAGCCTCTTTCCTTCCAACCCTACCTGCTTCATTTACTAGCTGATACCCATCTCTGCAGGGCACCTAGTGTGGCAGAACTCAGATGCAGCTGGATGCCAGGGGACTCTGACCCCAGGGCCTTCTGAGAAGTTGTTTGTTGCAGAAGCTAGGAAGGCTCCCATGCTAATTCATTTGTGTGTGCATGTGGATGTCCATGTGTGGGTGTGTGCACATGGACATGTATGTGGCAATGCACCTACACACGTGTGCATGTGAAAGGTGCAATCTATGTTGGGTGCTTTCCTCACAGGATTTGTATTTCTCTCTCACTCTCTCTCTCTCTCTCTCTCTCTCTCTCTCTCTCTCTCTCTTGGTTTTTCGAGACAGGGTTTCTCTGTGTAGCCCTGGCTGTCCTGGAACTCTCTATGTAGATCAGGCTGGCCTCGATCTCAGAAATCCACCTGCCTCTGCCTCCCAAGTGCTGTATGCTTTCATTTACATCGTCTCCACCTCTTCCTCTCCTACTTCAACATCCCTTCTCCCAAACTCCTCAGACTCATGACTTCTTCCGTAATTATTAGAGTTACATATGTCTACAACCTCCTGCATCTCTTTAGTCTTGCTCACATGAGCATGTATTTAGGGCTGACCACCTATGATTGGATACCAGTCGGGATGATTATCCCCTAGGGGTGGAGCCTTGTGGGATTTCCTCCATCTATGTTGGCATGCTAACTGGCGTGGTCATCGTGTAGGTATTGTGTAGGCAACCATATTGTTGAGGCGTAACAGAAGCATCACCCCCGCCACGTCTTACAATCTTTCTAACCACTGGTCCACCGTGTTTCAGGACCATGGGTTCAGGAGTTGTGTTGTAAATGTGTTGATTAGGGCAAGACACCCACTGTCACTACTTGTCTGCATTTCGGCAACTGTGGATGTCCACAGCAGCTTCCATCTGCTACCAAAAAAAAAGAAGTTTCTTTAATGAAGAATGAGAAGAATAAGAATAGGTGGCCATAAGAATAGGTGTTAGGAATATGGTTAGAATCGATATTGATTTAGGAAAATGGTAGTTGCAGCCTTTGCCTAAAAGTCTATGATCTCTTAAGCCATGGTTTAAAGTCTATGACCTCTCAAGCCATGCGTAGCTAGCTAGGTTTACAATACCTGGCAAGAGTTCCCTCACAGTGCCTGGGCCTGAGGTCCTATTAGACAGCTGTTAATGACAGCCAAGATATAAGTGGCACTATTACACCCTTGGAGATATCTTGCTAAGCCAGTCATTGTTGTTTTTCATAGACTTAACAGCTGGATAGGACTACTGACTACTTTTCTCTCTTAGTAGCTTGCATAGCACCTTCAGATATTATGAAAGCTAGTCTTCAGGAAGGTGGCTTCCAGGTCCATTTTAGTTCATTGCCCCAAGTCTTGGGTCTAATGTGTGCAGTGTCTTCAGCTGAAGGGTCTTACCTTTGAGTCTGGGGCACACCCAACACATTGGCAATAACCTATAGTATTCTGGTGGTCTGTTGAACCCCCCTGACCAAAAATTCAAAAGAAGGTTTCCCATGGCTGCCACAGTTTATGGCTCCTTGGGGGTGGGGAGGGGGCATTACCAACCCACATTGCATAATTCCATTTTATACACACATGCACATTTAAGACAGGGTCTCTCACTGAATCTGGGCTTATCAATTCTGCTAGACTTAGCTGACCAACAAGCCCCAGGGATTCTGACTCCCCAGATCAGAGATTACAAACATAGTAGTCACATCTAGTTCTTACACAGGTTCTAGGGATCAAACTCGGGTACAAGAGCTTTACCACTGAACCATCCCTTTATCACCTCATGCTAATTCCTTTCTAATAACTTAAGAAGCAGCTCACACCACCACAGCCCAAGTATTTGTGCAAGCTGGGGCTTCTTTCTGAAGCCAGGGAGTCCTCTAGGGTTAAACACACACACACACACACACACACACACACACACACACACACACACACATGGTGAATTACCTAAGTGTCTAAAGGCAGCTTCAGACAGCCCATCTTAGCATACCACCACCACCACAATGCATTTCGTCAGCTCAGGCATGGCTGTGGCCAAAGGGGTCTCTGAGGAATGCTTACACACCTATCGATACTTTTTTTTTCATTTACACCTTTTTAATCTTTATTTATGTGTGTGCGTGTGTGTGTGTGTGTGTGCGCGTGTGTGTGTGTGTGTGTGTGTGTGTGTGTGTGTGTGTGTGTGTGTGTGTGTTTCTGCATACAGTTGCCCGTAGAGGCCAGAAAAGAGTGTCCTGTCCCCTAGAGTTACAGATGTTCATGAGCCACACTATGTAGATAATGGGAACTGAGTGCCAGGTCTCTGCAAAAGCAGCAAGCACTCTTAACCACAGAGCCATCTCGCCAACTCAAAAATATAAAAGAAAAAATTAAGCTTTAGTAGTCCTGAACGTACTGAATACATACATAGGCCTTGTGCCCTCAGTTCAGGCTGTGAACAAGGTGTGTGGAGACTCCTGTGAGAGCCACCTGTGAATGGTGACAGGATGACCTAAACAGTTCATTGTCAGAGTGGCAGATTGAAGACTACAAATTCCTAGTAAAGAGCACATGTAAGCTCTCAGAGCATGAGATGAAGGGGATTCAGTCTTCAGCAACCCCCACCCCCCCACACACATGCATATTTTTAATGGAATAAGCAACTTTCAGATACTCCCAGAACAGACGCATGAATTGAATAACTCAAATACCGCAAGCATTAAGTAAAACTCATAAGCTCAAGGCTGCTGACACTTGCCCTGCCTTGGGTAATAGCTCTTCATCAGCCACACGAAGAGCTGAAGCCAGGAGAACCTAATCATATATGACAGGAAATTGGCAAAAAATATATCAAATAATCAAGAAGATTATTTGAAATATGGGTATACATACACTGTCGTTAATGAGGAGCCTCTCCCTATGCGTGTATTTTGCTTCGCCATGCCGGCTAATGAAATTAGGAAGCCATTTTAATCACAGCAAGATATTTAAAAATATTGTTTATTTCATCTTTATCTGATTTTTAATTTTGTTTTACTGCACATATGGAAATGCACAGGATATATTATAATACTTAACATATTCTCTAAATACATGAGTAGTATGCAGGTAGTGAAGCTCTCATGTTTGGTTTGGGGTCCTGGAGGCAGGAACTTGTCCCTGCCAAACCCCGCCCCCTGCAAAAGCCCTATGGACTCCAGGCTCCCATCTATTGGCCTCTCTGACTCTCCTAGTCCGTCCTTTTATCTGTATGTGCTCATGGCTCCATTCTCTCTCCTGACACATACTTCCCTCAGCCTCCCCCATTCTTGTACCTTCCAAAGTTGTTCGCCATCTTACAAATCTGCCAGGCTTCCTAAGAGGAAGATCAGTCAAATCTGCCTCTCCCACAAAGGCTTCTGAAAGCTTCCCATGAGTCTAGGGGTAAGGGGGTAGAGTGCACAGCTCCCTTCCGTTCTCTTCCGTTCCCTTCCGTTCCTCTCCGGTATCAACGTCACCAGCAATATCTACTGCTCCAGTCATATTGGACAGACTCTACTGCTATATGTGTCACTCCCACTCTTTCCATCTCCCTGGTCCCTTTAAGAGGAAGTAACAGAGGCTGGGTCACTTTATAGGTAGAATCTGCGCCCTGCCCACGTTCCCACAGTGCTGCTTCCTCACCTGTCTCTGCTTCCCCAGTAGCCTTTGCTCACTGTAGTGGTCAGCTTCTCCAAGTTGCCCTCAGCTCCTACCTATCCCCTCTCACGTCCAAGTCTCACCTTGTAGCATGGCTCGCTTTACCTGGAGTATCACCTTGCCCTCCACCTATGCCCTTTACCCTTTGCCCTTTCCATTTCTTCCTCCTGAGTGGCTTAAGCTTAGGTGCCACAACCAATACAAGGTGACTGCCCTACAGACCTCTGATGGCTGCCCATCTAGCAGGTAAGAGCCTGTGGGGAGAATGAGCCAAGCCAAACCAGTTCAAGCTTCCCAGTCTAATTCACCATGGGCAGGACATCTACCCTATCATCATGCCACCACCAGGGACTTCTCCCTTAACCACTCACTACTTTCATCCTCCCTCTTCCTGGCTCCAAGGCACCATCTCTATTCAACTCTTATAAGACTTGAAAGCTAGTAAGTATCTGAACTGGGCTAGACCCTGTGGGAGGCACAGAAATGCCTTCACAGCTGCCTCCCTCAGCTTCTCAAGCAGATTGACATCCCTGCCGGCTGTCATGTATAGCAGCCAAGCCAAACCCAAGTTCTGAACTCCCTGAACACTCCAGGAAGATGCCAGTATGTCTGTAGGCTTTGTCTTCACTATCCCATATCATTCCTATAGCACCCTGTGAGGGTTTCTACAGAAAGGAAATTAGAGGCTTGAGAAAATAAACCCACAAAATATATCACAACCAGATCCTGATGCTAACTGTGGTCCTGCCTATAGCCAACGTTCATTCTACTAGCTTAGAGACCAGCAGCCTCTGTGACTCACTTAGCCTATGTCCTCCTTGGTCTACAACAAGCAGAGACTCAGGTCAATCGGTCTCCCACCACCTCAGAAACTCAGCAAGCACAGACAAGACTCTAGAACATCCTCTGCTGCCTCCCACATGGAGGGGCCATTACCTCAAAAAGTTCTACATCAGAGAGTGTGGTCTGGGTGGTCGGAAATAGGGAAGAGACCAGTGAGACAATTTAGCTGGCAAAGAGGCTTTTCTGCCAAGCTTGACATCCTGAGTTTGATTCTCAGGTTCCCTGAGGTAGAACTGACCCATGCAGGTTGTACTTTGACCTCCAAATCTTCATCATAGCATGTGTACCCCCCCCACACACATACATACATACATAAGTTATATAATGAATGAACAAAGGCACGTACATAAACGTGTGATTACATCTTTTTTTTTTAAGATTTATTTTATTTATTATATGTAAGTACACTGTAGCTGTCTTCAGACACTCCAGAAGAGGGCGCCAGATCTCGTTACGGATGGTTGTGAGCCACCATGTGGATGCTGGGATTTGAACTTATCACCTTCGGAAGAGCAGTCGGGTGCTCTTACCCGCTGAGCCATCTCACCAGCCCATGATTACATCTTTTAAAGGGAATGAAATCATGCTTAGGGTGTAGCAAATACTATCCTCCAAAAGGTATTTATTCCACCGCGTGGAAAGGAGAGAAGAGATGGGGTAGCTTAACTAGGGCTTAATACATGCACCAGTCAAGTAAACACAGAAAGGCATTCCAGGTAGAGAGGACAATAACAGCAAATGATCCAAAGCCTGATGGTGAACAAGCTGCCCAGGGAAGGACTTGAGAAAACTAACAGAAACAAAGGAACATATCAAGGTAGCCACAATTGGACCAAGTCTCTCACGGCCTAGAATACTCGCCACAGTTGGACCAAGTCTCACACGGCCTAGAATACTCGCCACAGTTGGACCAAGTCTCACACAGCCTAGAATACTCAGTGAAAACACTTCCATCACCCCTGGGCCTCTGGCTGAGGAAGATAAAGATGAACGTCATGTGTCACAAATTTAAAATAATGCATTCCTACCCATAATCCTAGGAAGTGCCTGGTGAGCCCCTTTATTGTGAAGAGGTTCTTAGCCTCTTCAATCCCTCTGTCTTATAGACTAACACACGAGAAATTAAAAAAAAAAAAAAAAAGAAAGCTGAAATGGCGAATGAGAGTGTCTTCCTTAGCGGTTAGGCATTCCAGAGTTGGATCTCAGTCTTGTCTAGATCATGCTGTCCATACAGAATCTTCCCCTCACTCCCTGCCCACGTGCTGCCAGTGCCAGGAGCATCCAGGACTGAGCCCACAAGCCCAAAGCAGTATGCTCACATGTGGCACAGCTGGTACCACACAGCTTCCTCTCAACAAAGGAAGGGGACCTCAAGGTGTTTCTGAGACCATTGTGGCTGGCTTCATGTCCCGAGAAGCCCTAAAACTTCTCCTGAAAACAGACAACCCCGAGAGGGCATCTCCACGCAAGCAACCGTGTTTTCCTCCATAAGCAATGGAGCCTGCACAGACATCTCTCTCCTCTCCTCTCACAGATGGATGCCTAGAAAACACAAGCCTGCTTCCAAAACTACAGATCGTGCCGAGGCCCACATCACCTGCTCACGGGCAGACTCTATAGTTGTTTGCCAGGGAAGGGGGTGGCCATTCACCAAGCACAGAAAGATGCCGAGTCCTGTCATTATCTGGGCCTCAGATTTTAGATGACATGGTCAGCAGGAAGAGGATCTATGGAAACCAGCTGAGAGTATGCACAACCCAGTCCAGCATAGCCCTGCTATCAGCACACAGTGCCTTTGTGGCCAAGTGATTCTTCTCATTTAAAACTATGTGTGTTCACAAAGTCCATTTTTCAAGATAGCACCTGGAATGGTGAGATGCTGAGAACACAAAGATTGGGCACGAGGCTGATTGGCTGGGACTACACATCATCTGCACATATCTGGCCATTCTGCTCACTCTTGGGCTCATCCAGCCATCCAGTTATGATAGTCTTCAACCCCAATCCATCCCATCTGGCATAAGAGAAATGACAATTTGCCTTTTCAGGATCTACCTGCCTCCCTAAGTCATGACTATTCAAGGGAAGGCTAGTGATGAATGGTGAAGCCAAAGACTGTGCAGCCTTGGCCGTCTTGTCCAGTCTACGCTGTCTTGGCAGACGATGGGAAGAGAAATTTCCACTGACGGGGCTTTGGAAACCTCCCATTGAATGACCATGGCACAGATAGCTCCAGCTAGCTAAGCAGAAAAATATTTCCCCCCAATGAGGGATTACAGACACAGCGATGAGAACTAGTACCCCAAACCAGCCTCCATCTTCCCTTTGTAGCCTACCCCAGAGTTCCCAAGTCAAGATGAAGGAGGGTCTGTGATGGAGAACAAAGGCTCCCAAAGGAAGAAGAGCATTTATCCATTCAAGGTGTCAATCAACACTGCCATAGAAATGATGGGAACTGGCTACTTTACAGCAGGGTGGGCAGGGGAGGCTGTCCACAGGAAAAGCCACTCTAAGCTCTGCATGAGCTGCAGAGAGGGCATCCCAGGTCTGGAGATCCAGTCCCCCTCAAATGAACTGTATGGCCCTGCTTCGGGGGAAACAAAACAAAACGAACAGGAAAACTTTCCAAGGTGCAGTTGTCTCACTAAAGGACCCATGGCTTTCCTCCCACACCCTCGGGCTTCTACTCTGGCACAGCCCTGCTGCTAACTACACAGACACCACGCACTGCCTCATCTCTAGGCTGCCACAGGCCCTAAGTTCCTCTGTGCACCCTGTAATGGTCAGCTCAGGGGCTTGGAACTGGACTAGACGTTGATTCACACCTCTGGCTGCTGAACTTGCCCTTACTTCGCTCCTTCCCCTCGTGCTTGGTGGACTAGAGACACACAGGGAGTGATCACAGGGCCTTCCTTTGGGGGATTACCGAGGCGCCCAATACACTGACACCAGATGATGTCATCAATAATAGTAGATCTCATGAGAGGGGGGGGCATATGGTAGTTGTGACGATCACTATTTTCACCCCCACTGGTGTGTCACCCATCACCTGTCTTCCTTCAGAATGATGTAATTGTTTCCTGATAGCGAACCAAGCTTTATATCTCCACCTTGGCTGTTTACAAGCTGGAGCTCCTCAATCCCCTCTCCTATTCCCCAGAGACTGTGCTGACTAGTTCCTGAAGTGAGAGAATAAACCTACCTGGGCAGACTTGCAAGAAAGTACCACAGGTTTGTTAATACCAGAGGTCGTAATATGGATGCCCAGCTGTATGTGCAGTAGTCTTCAAGCCTAGGTCCTGGGGACCCTACAAAATTGCGCTCAGTCTTAGACTCCCAGAGCTGAAGTTAATAAAGGAATAAGTAGCTAAGGATTTTCGTCCCCAGTGAAGATGCTCAAGGTGGAAGGCCATGTGGATGGCATCTCTTAGCACATCCGATTTTCCCCAGCATCCTGAAGAAGCTGTCCTGCTACTCTACCAAGGAGGCTTGTATCTCCTCATCTCCTCAGCAATTCCTGATACAATTCTCTTCTATCATATACAGAAAAATGTTGAAGTCGGAGAATATCCCAGCTTCCTGATTATTCCTAACCACCCTATCTGAAGCTCAAATCTTCTTATGAGCTGCAAACATGATTGGCAAAAGCAGTATATGTGGAGAGATATATATATATATATATATATATATATATATATATATATATATATATATATATATATATATATACAGGAGGGTGTAATGGGTACCTGAGCACACGTGAGCATATATGCCTGCCGGAGTCAGAAAAGGTGTTGGATTTCCTGGAGCTGGAGTTACAATGGGTTGTGAGCTGCCCAACACAGGTGCTGGGAACAGAACTCAGGTCCTTTGCAAATGTGGTATGTGCTCTTAACCACTGAGCTATGTCTCTAAACCCTGGGGATATGACTTTAAGACTACAAGAGGTTTTACAATAGGACTCGTGTCCTTTCTTGCTTGTGTTTGAATTGGACCTAACTCTCCATCCCTTGTAAGTGCTGACACCCCACATGCTTCTCTATTATTAGCCCATCTTCTCTGACAATTTCAACTTTAGTGGAAGCTTGGGCTGCCCTGCTTAACATCCATGGCTTCTCCTCTTGGAGAATATGAGTGGAGGCTTCACTCTTGCTTACATGAACACCAGAGAGACCTTTGAGCATGTTTAACGGAGAAAGTTCATGTTCCCAGGTCTTGTGTCTCCACGCAAAAGGCCCTAGCACCATGTTATTTTACCTCTCAGCTCCATCCAAGCCTGGGACATTTCCACTTCCAAGCTGGAGCATTCTCAATCACATTGTGGAAAAAAATGCATTGGTAACAGTTGGAGCTTATTCGCCTCCACGCTGGGCTCTCTCCAGTGACGACAGAGGGACAGGCACAGGCTCTCCTGCATTCTCTTGCATGGAGAACCTTTATGTGCCTCTGGACCCTGAGACTCTCTGAGCCTGAGAAAGATGTTGCACTCATGGGGCATCCAGGAAATGGGGAAGAAACACAGGAAGTTGCATTGGGAAGAACTATAGCCATCACCTCTGGTGCAGCAAAAGAAAGTGAAGGGAAGGGGCTGGTACTCCCCCAAGACAGACTTACTTTGCTTTTTTTTTCTTTTGTGAGACAGGGTCTCACTGTGTAGCCAAGGCTAGCTGATCTGGAACTTGCTATGTAAACCACTTGGGCCTTGAATTCACAGATTCACCTGCTTCTGCCTCCCTAGTGCTGGGATTAAAGGTATGCACTACCATGCCCAGTTCTGCATTAATTTTATTTAAGTAACACCTTTTACACATTCATTATACATAACAGGTTTCATTTTGACATTTTTATTTTGTGTGTGTGTGTGTGTGTGTGTGTGTGTGTGTTTGTGTGTGTGTGTTATATGCACACATGCATGAGCACATATGTGCACCTGTGGTTGCACGCATAGACTAGAGGAAGACAGCAGGTTTCATACTCTAACCACTCTCTACCTTATTCTTTTGCTAACAATCTCTCACTAAACCTGGAGCCAGGCTGGCAGCCAGCAGACCCTAGCAATCCTCCTGTCTCTGCTCCCTACAGTGTTGGGGTTAGAAGTGTGCACAACCTTGCCCAGAGTTTTATATGGGATCCAGGGATTTGAACTCAGAACATTGTGCTTGCACAGCAAGTGTTCTTACTTGCTGAGCCATCTTCCAGCCTCACTGCGACATGTTTATCTAGGTACATAATAAAAATAAGAGTAGCTTCCTGCTACTCTTATTTCTATCCTGTTCCTGTGCCCCACCCCTCCCAGTGAGTCCTTATTTTCCTGTCTGTTGTCATGGCTCAGTGAGCAATATTACTGATGCTCACAGAAGCACTAGCTATATTGCTAAGAAAATGTCTCCCCCTCCCCTAGCAGCCTTTAGACTACAGCCTCCCGAAGAGATTGGGGGTGATTATCAACAGGGAAGACTTGGCTGAGCACAGAGAGACAAGAGCCTTTTCCCTGTACAAGCTGGAGACTGGAGACTGCCATTTACCTTGAGATGCCAAAGATTTAGTGAACTCAGAGAAGAAGAGATGTGGTCGGAGAGTAATAACGACCATTCTTCCTTCCCAGGAAAGAAAAGAAAATGAGAAGCTAGAGAGAGAAATGCCAGCCAGAAGAGGAAAGCCATCCAAAGGAGACATTTTCCAGAAACAAAAGCAGCCAGCTCTTCACTGTACCTCTGCAGATCAGAGGTGACCACCGTGGGGTGCAGGGAAAACCCCACTCTCTGCCACTGTGGGAGTTATGACACACAGGACTAAAGACTGAGGGTTGAAAAGCCTGCTGCAGAGAGTTTGGGAACAGCCAAGACTGGTGTTCCACACCAGAGGCTGTGCTCCAAGCAGAGCTCTCAATTGCACACCCGGAACATTCTTTTCATTTGCTGGAACCCAGGGAAAGAACCAACCCCATATCCAGGTATTCTAAACAGCCTCTAGTGACAGAAAACAGTAACACAAAAACACACACACCCAGAGGCATGCACACAGCGTACGCGTCTGACAGGGTAGAGGAGGTGATCTATTGGAAGGTCTCTAAGCTAGGAAGTTTCAGTCTTTCTTCTTCAGTTTTAGCACCTTCAAAACATATTATGAGTAGGGGCTTCAAATAAGGAAAGGCGGGCCCAAGAGGAGAATAACAATCTTATGATTCTAAAGCTGCAGGGGATGGTCCAACTCCTCTCTCCAAAGCTGTGTCTTTTGGGCACACTACAGTGCAGACCCAGGGATCCCAGGCAGGGGTCTCAGATGCCAGAGCATTTCAGGATGAAGCCACCCACTCGGTGTGCATTGAATGCCCAAGAAACCCCACGTACACTGCATTAAGGGAATCCCAATCTGAAAGAAATACAGCCCTTGTCCCCATGCCTCCTGCTAGGGTGGGAAGAAACCATTAGGTCCTGCTTAACTAGCTAATCAAAGAGAAAAAGGTGGTGGGTGGGGAAGGGGGGAATCAGGCATATGGGAAGAGGGAGATATGCAACAAAGACAAGAAAGAGGAAGCAAAGGGCTCGCCTCTCTGCGCCTTACTGAGGAAAGACTACTGCCTTCCACATTCCTTCCTTCCCTCTCACACTCCACAGTGTGTGCAGGTCCCGGAGGCTCTGAGTCAGGACCGCAGACAGAAATCTAGAATTCAGTAGTAGGCACCAGCTGACGCACCCTCACTCATCCTACGATCTGGAGGGGCAGACAGACATTCCACTAGGAGAGGTCCAGATCCATCCCCGGCCACAGAGAAGTCCATCGGCACGTGGGTGAAGGGGGACATGAGATGTTGCTAGACTCAGGGAAGGGCGTGATCTAGACTAGCTCTAAGGCTGAGGAGGGAAGAGTAGAAAGCCGCTGATGTCGGAAAGCGGGGCTGATGCTGGAAAGACTTAGCAGAAAGAAGCAAAGTGTAGCTCCGAAAGTCCACATGGCCCCAGGGACTGGACACTTCCCAGCAAGAATGATGCTCCGGGGGTAGGTACTTGAGGGAGATGAGGGTAGAGAGCCTCTGCTTATACTGAGGAGGCCAACTAATAAAGGCCACAAAGGCCACTTTAGGTGTTTCTTCATTTGATCCGGTGGATTGTCTTCCTCCTTCCTTCCCATTTTCAGTGGGAAAGTGTGTCTGAGGCAGAAAGGGAGGAAAAAGAGACCTGTTCATGCAGTTAACACAGTCTAGGTTTACATTCATCCTGCCCATCCTGGGCGCAAATACAAAACATTTCGTTTTAGTGGTCTACGGTCGGTAATTATATGCAACTAATTAAGTCTGTAATCAAGGCAATCTTTACACCCCTGAGACCATCAGCCCCCCCCCTCCCCCCGAGGCCTGCACTGTGGGGAGGTGGTCAGCTCTTCCTACGTTGTTCTTATAACTTAATTGGTTCTCAGATGGATGACATGAGGTTTTTCATTATATCTGGCTTGGAAGATGCAGGAGGCCGATAGCGTGCGCGTGAGCAAGTGCCTCTGTGGCGGCTATTCACATCCTCTGTTTGCAAGGGGCCTGACCCAGTCTGAGCAAATGGTGTTGAACTAGCGAGGGCTCGGCAAAGCAATCCATTTATTATAATTCTGCAGAGAAGAGGTCCAGTAAATCAAAAAGACAACCTGACTGCAAACAAATTACACACCAAGAGATAGCACAGACAGAGGGAGGGGGAAAGAGGGGAGAAAAGAAGGGGACTGAGAAGGCAAAGAATAGAGATTTACAGAGACGCCAAGCGCCAGAAGGGGGTGGGGGGGTGACTCTAATTTGTCCATCAGGAAGAAAAAGAAAATGAAAAGCCTCCTACCAAGAGAGATCCCCTGTACTGAAAAATCAGGAACTTACAAACCCTGGACTTAAAAAACCAACTTTCCTTTGTTCTCCAGAGAGGTCACCTAGGGAGTGATTGATGGGCAGTTACTTTCTCCTGCACAAATGTTCGTGCCTCTCTTTTTTCATGCAAATAGACTTGGGACCTCTTCTTAACACAGAGTTAACCTGTTACTGGCACCCCTTGTACAAATACGTGGCCGGCTAAAGGACCCCAGGAACAGCTGCCCTTTGCTGAGCCAAGGTCAGCCAAGATGGGTTTCTGGGAAGGAACTCAAGAGCTTTGACAGCTGGTGGGTGGCTGTGACGAGCTCTGACACACACAGCTCTGATAAGGACAACAAGCCACACTTAGCTTTCAAGGACGTGGTGAGGAATAGCTCAGCTACCACTGAAGCTCTCCTTTGTCTGGCAAAGCATGCTCAGAGACTCAACTATCTCCTCGACAAAAATCAACTCTGAAAAAGAACCTGCTCGGAAAGAAGAAAGAAGCCAAAGGAGCCGGGAACTGCAGAGAAGAGACACGGTTAGACCCTGAAAAGTCACACTACGGCCCTTCAAGACACACTCGTCCCACTCACAAAAGCCTGGCTAAAGAGAAGATGAGTGAGCTACAATAGGAGGCTGTGCTCACACTCATTTCCAAGGACTCTGAACAGACTACCGGAGATGGCTTAATACTTTGTTACAGAACTGTGAAGAAATAAGGCTTAATGTATATGAAGCTGTAAGGACTCCAGGTGAACTTGGACCCAGTTCCATGGTTTTTGAGCATGAATACAAAAGTCTTAAATAACCAATGGCAAAATAATAATATAACAATATAATATATTATGTAATAATAATATTTTATAAGATTAAAACAATCAATATAATAACATAATGTTTATAGTATAATGTGTTGTTAACACATTATATATAATAAAATAATAATCCAACAACACGCTGAAAGACAAAATGGAGTTTGTCTTAAGGCAAGGATGGTTCAATATGCATGAGCCATCCATACTAGCAAATACAAACTATTATACTTATATATATGTAGGCAATTAATGAGATAGTGATAGCTCTCAGCAGGTAACTTACTGTAAACATATTGTGAGCTGAATTAGATCCCTGAAACTCACATAAAAGGGGAGGGAGAGAACCAACTCAACTAACCTGCCCTCTAACATGTTTGTATGCATGAGCACACACGCATACACATACAACATGCACACTTTGTTAAAAAAAGAGAAGGCTACTAGTAACACTAAAATTTCTGCTTTATAAAAAGAATTTACAATAAAAGAAAAATAGCTGTATATATTCTGCCTTGGTGAAATACATCTTTTTCTATCCCCCCAAAAAAATGCATAATGGGGAGTACACTAGAACATATCCCATAAAAAATCAGGAGCAAAACCATCACATTTACCTCCATTCCTGAACATCACGGAGGGGCAGCAGGCAAAGCAATTAGCCTTGGAAATTAGACGTATGGGTTGGAAAGGAGGAAAGAAACACAGTCAACATTAGTAGCTAATATAATCATACACCTGGCAAACCCAAGATAATCAACTGGCAATCTGCTCTAGACAGTGAAAGGACAGGTTATTAAAGGAACACAGAGCAAACAATGCTTTCTACAATTACAAAAGAGAGAAGCGACTGGAAGGTTCGAGAAGGAGGGAAGTGCCCTTCATAACAGCACAACAAAAGGCAGAACACTTGGAGAAGAATTCATGCAATCCAGGATCTCAGCAAAGAACCCTGGGCACCACAGATGCCATAATTCTTTCTTAGTGATTGATTCTACAGATTGAACTCACCAAAAATAGCTAACTGAAGTTTAAACAGAAAACCTAGCGAGAGCTTTGCAGCATCAAAGGGCTCTAGCCAGAGGTCTGTACCAGCACATGTCTGATGGACTGATCATTCTGTTTCTACGAACAAGCCCAAGAGACCCAGAGGAATCGCAGACAGTTCTGCTCAAATGGGGACACATATAAGAATGTCAGTGCAAGTGTTTTTCATAATGGTGGGAATCTGGGTACAAGCTAAATGCTTATCGACAGGAGAATTAACAAATTGCGATGTTTTTATTCAACAAATGCCACACAGCTGTGGCAATAATGGACCAGAGGAGCATATCTCAACCTGGATAAGTCTTTCATGAATAATGTTGGGGGTGGGGAGCTGAGAGGGGCAAGCACAAAGCAGAAGAACACACAAAATATGTCACCACTTCCAGAGACATGTAGAAACACTTGGCTTTGCTTGATCCACAGAACAAAGCCGTAGATGGGAATAAAATCTGTGGAAATAGGAAAGGCAAAATCCTGTGGCTATCCCTGTGGGAGAACAGGGCTAAACAGAGTTGACTGAGCTCCCCTTTTCCATAGAGAACACTGGAGATATTTGGGGAGCTGCGGGAGGAGGAGCTGATAGGTCAGTATTTGTAACTCATTCTCATCTTCTTTTTCAAAATGCCGTTACTTAGATTTTTAAAGGTCTGAGATATAGTTAAATCATTTTAGAAAAAACAAAACAAAAAAACAAAAAATCAAATCAAATAATCAAAAATAACCAGGAAGAAAAAGAAGCACCTTGCCACACCACATCATGGGCTGAGGGGGTTGCTCAGTGGGTAGAGCTCTTGCCACGTAAACACAACGCCTAGCGTTCAGATCTCCAGGACCCACAGGAAAGCTGGGTGCTTGTGGAAGCCTGCCTGTGATCCCAGAGGTGAGACAGGCAGAGGTGAGCGTCACTGGCAAACGCTGGCTGAGCTCAAGACCTCTGCATGAGTGTCACTTTAAGAAAGTGTCCTGAAGCTAGAGAAAGTACCCAAGGAGCTGAAGGGGTCTTCAACCCTCTAGGTGGAAGAATAACATGAACTAACTAGTACTCCCTGAGCTCATGTCTCTAGCTGCATATATAGAAGAGGATGGCCTAGTTGGCCATCATTGGGAAGAGAGGCCCCTTGGTCATGCAGACTTTATATACCCCAGTACAGGGGAACACCAGGGCCAAGATGTGGGAGTGGGTGGGTAGGGGAGCAGGGCCGGGAGGGGGAAGGGTATAGGGAACTTTCTGGATAACACTTGAAATGTAAATGAAGAAAATATCTAATAAAAGTTAGAAAAAGAAAGAAAGAAAGAAAGTGTCCTGAGGGCAGCAGTGACATTGTGTGGCTCCTTAGCTGAGGAGGCGAGATTCCCTGGGGCCATTCTGAAAACCATCTTTCTCGTGCTGTGTTTAGTTCGGATGAGGAGCAGCCAGAAAGACCACAGCATCTGTACAGTAGAGAACGGGCTGTATAACTGAATGCAACTTGTTGAGAATTTGTGTAATAGAAAGGAGTTGTTTGGGGAGCAGTGATGAAGGGAACTCCAGCTTTTGTGGTTTTAACTCTGCAGGGTAAGTTCATAAAAAGCTGAAGATTAATGAGCCCAAAGCCATGAAGTATTTAAAGCTCCTCCAGAGGAAAGAATGCTGTCAATATTAGAGTGCTCAGCAAACAGAAACTCAAATGCCTTTAAGAAAAGACAGGTCATATGCTCCATCAGGAAGAATGGCATTCTGATTTTCAGGGAATTCTCTTCGATGTGAAGCCCAGCAAGCCTCTACTAGGACGTGAGAAGCCACATGGAGAAGAGTCACAACCACCCCTCACCCCCCTCTCCCAGCACAGCTGTCGCACAAGAAACAGGTCGGCAGAGCCTCCAATCCTCTAGTTACATACAACATGTACGCGGTCCAGAATCAGAAAACCAGCTACCTGGCTGACTTACGGCTATAAAAGGCAGCAAATTAGTGTGCTGCCTTTGTTTTTGTTTTTTAGTGAAGGGGTCTTGCTATGTAGCTCTGGCTGTCCTGGAACTGACTGTGCAGAGCAGGCTGGCCTTGAACTCACAAAGACTCTCCTACCTCTGCCTCCCACATGCTGGGATTAAAGGCTTTGGACTATCCCATAGAGGGGAGGTTTGCTTTGCAGCAGTGGGTAGCCACTGTTCCTTGTGTATTCCATGCCTTTCTCTATCTGTAGTGTGTAGGGTTTTGTTTGTGCCGTTCCCAACCTCTTCCCTGCCAGGAAACCTCACTGTTTGGGAAGAATAAAACCTTTCTGCCTTAAGTGGCTTTTGTCTAGGTATTTTGTCACAGCGATGAGACACAAAACTAATACATTGTTTCTCCTTTTGAGCCCCTCCAACTATTAACTGTGTGACGTTGGGTACATACCTCACCTTAAAAAGAAAAAAACAGATCCTCACAGTGACACCCCCAAAGTTGTAGTGATAAAATGTGTAAGAGTGAGACTGGGAAGATGACTCTTGACAGTGAAGTGTTTGCCTTGCAAGCCTGAGTGTTGGCATTCCTTCTAGGCTCCGCCCAACAGTTACCTGGCAACAGCCAGGTGTGCCTGACTCACTATAAAAGGGGCTGCTTGCCCCCTCCTTTCTCTCTTCTCTCACGTTCCTCTTCTCTTCCCTCTCTGTCCCTTCTCTCCCCATTCCCCATCCCCCCCTATTTGCTCATGGCCTGCCTCTCCTCTCTCTCTCTCTCTTCTCTCTCTCTCTCTCTCTCTCTCTCTCTCTCTCTCTCTCAACTCCCCTCCCCATGCCCTAAATATACTCTATTCTATACTATACCATCATGTGGCTGGTCCCTCAGGGGGAAGGGATGCCTCAGTATGGCCCTTCCCCCACACCATACTGTACCTCTCTGGCTTCTTTTTCTTTTTTTATGAAGGACCCGGGTTCAAGCCCTAGCACCACATAAAAGTGTCCACTTACAAGCTTGGAGCAGAAGAGGCAGAGGCAGGAGGACCCCTAAGATCCCCTGGCCAGACAACCTAATGCAATTGTGAATACCAGGACAAAGAGAGACCCTGTCTCAGTGGAAGAGTTTGGCACTGAAGAATAGCACTTGAGACTGACTTCTGGGCTCCACACACGTGCACACAAATGCTGGCAGGTTCACTCACATACAGAGGCATGCATGCATGTACACACACACACACACACACACACACACACACACACACACACATATATCCCTGAACCTACATATAAAGAAGTACAAAAGTTTTGCATATCTCCCTGTCTATATTAAATGCTGTGGAAATAGCGGTTGCTTTTAAGGCTGTAAAGTGTTTATTCAAGAAGTATCTCTTTGTTATTATATAGAAAAAGGAAAAATACTTAACACTTTAATTGGTCCCCTTGGACTTTTTTTTTTAATCTTTATAATAGGGCAAGTGGGCATGACATAAAATAGCATTTTACTCTTATATCTGCAACTTATAGGCTGTGTGGCCTGGGGTAAATGACTTCACCTCTCTGTGCTTTCCTTTTGTCAACTGTGAAATATGAAGACAAAGTGTGTACTTATGTTC
The DNA here is from genome assembly GCA_902729485.2 of Mus minutoides. Lineage (NCBI taxonomy): Eukaryota > Metazoa > Chordata > Mammalia > Rodentia > Muridae > Mus > Mus minutoides. Next base: position 85,744 of record LR753618.1, on the reverse strand, counting down.
TGTGATTGTTTCGCGACGTAAATTAGTTAATTCCTCTCAAGCATACGGAGCTACATAATAAACTCAGAGCAACATAAAGAGATGTTAGTAACAGGGTCTAGTCCCCTGCGACAGATCATGCAGCTTGGACTCTCAACAGGACCACACAGGTAATAAACCAAGGAGCTCTCTAAGCCAATGCCTTCTACACTCGAGGGAAGGGACCACCCCAAGCCCTCCAGTTTCTCCTGAACCGCAAGGGTAGATCCTACTCCTTCAGGATTCACGCTTTATTTTTCTCTAAGTTAACTGCTGCCGAGTCACCTCCTCCCCCAGGGATTCTTTAGTTTTAATTAACTAAGTCTTTAAGCATGCTGAAGCCCCAGGCACTTCCACCGCTGAGCAAACTTAACCTCCCGGCGTTACCGAGGTGCGGTCAATCTCAGCCCCCTACCTAGCAGGCTTGGCCAGGCTTCCCTCAATGTCCCTGAGCAGTAAACTTAAGGTAACATCTCCCAAAGGTTACCCCGCCACAGAAGGACACTCCCTTGGGGAGTCGGGTCTCCCTGGCTTTTCTGCACCAGAGTGAGATCTAACAGTCACTTCAATAACAAAGTTCACCTGGTTTCCTTGCCCCCAAGATTTCTCAGGCTTCTGGGGCCAAGGACTCAATCGCCACAGTTAAAAACTACAGAAAATGATCGGAGTGTTCTCGGCTCCTGGGGAGCTGCCCCTGTGGATCCATGCCTGCGCAGGAGGCTGCCTCTCACATCAGGCGCTCTTAGCTTTCTAACTGGAACCTCAGAAGGTGGCACCGGGGAGGGGGCACTCCGGAGCAGGAAGGACATGTGAACCCAGACACAGAAAGGTGACTCTGCTGCCCCGCTCCAACTGCTTCACTGTTACTTTTTAATGTCAACATGTCGTCTGCTCTTTGAACGTCCTGATTATCACACTCAGACGGGTTTGTTGCTGTTTTGGGTGTCCAAAGTTCACTAATGCTCTGCCCCTCTGTTCTGACACTTCACTGCACCTCTGCCGTCTTTGGGGGGTTGTTTTGATGTCCTGCCACCTTACCTGGAGCTCTGTTCTCTGTGTTGTGTCTTCAAGTTCCAGCAGCTTTGCAGCGATGCCATGTTGACCCTAAGATGTTTCTCATGTCCACATCTAAGTCTTCGGTTTAGACATTGTTTATGAATCTGCTGTCTCTCCTTCAGCAGAAATAACTCGACACCATCAGAGTTCAAAACTTATGTTCCAGTTAGCTAAGAACTCTAAGCAATGCCACCGTCTGGGACACAGAATAAAGCACGGCCATCATTGTGTGCTCCCTCCTGTTCCCTCTTGGGGGGGCGGGGGTGGGAAGAGGGAGCTGATGTTGGCTCCATCATGCCTATGTTCACATAAGGCTTCCATAACTGCTTGCTGATTGGCTGACCATAGGCATTCAGACTGGGTCTCACTGGGTAAATTGCTCAATTTCGGTTGATTGGTGGGGTGCCTCCCTGGTGCCCACATGTGCCAGGTGTGAGTAGAGAGAGGCTCAAACCATTCAAAAGAGCAAACAGAAGTTTTCCTGCTGCCTTTTCACTGCCGTGAACCCTTAGCCTTTTTAAATACAAGCATTCAGATTAGCCCAAGGAAATATGACCTGGACCGTTAAGAGCTCTTGAAAGGAAAAGGAATTATTAAATCATATTCTGTTGCTTGCTTATGCTTATTTTTGATACTGTGTTGAACTAACAGAACCGGGCCTGATGCTCCTCGGTCTTTGAGCCTCGGCTAATTAGAACCCAGCGTACTCTCCAACAAGAACAGACCACCTTCTGATCAAATGAGCTCCTCAATCCCCGGAACGGTAGTCAGGTAGCTTTGGCTTCAAACAGACATTTTCAAAGACTTAAAAAAAACTTAAGCTCATTTGTGTATAATAAGCATGTGCACATAAAAAGGCTTCTTGGAGCCTTAATGAAGTAATGGAATTGTGCTCCTTCATGGGCTCAAAATTCTTCCAGCTGTTTGCTACCCAACAGGGAACTTGGCAACCCCAACTTCTCCCCACAACATGGCTGCTCTCTGATCATACTGCAAAATGGTAGGTGCCACAGTCCGTACTAGAATTGGGCCCTGAAGTGTTAGCATCTCCACCTGGCAGTCTGCCTGAAGGATGGAGGGTGGGATGTGGGGTTGGCCAAGGCAGCATTCAAATGACTAGACCTGGGTTCACATAACATGAGCCCTGAGCTTGTGCCATCCACCATGGTAGGATGTTGCATTTCCAGACAGCCTGAATGAAAAAGTGTGACCCAGTCCAAACTCCTCCAAACTTGGAAGTTCACCCCCACCCTGCTTTTTTAAAAATGAGAATCACACCTGCCTCTAAGACAATGTTTCTCAACCTGTTTCACAGGGGTCACATATCAGTTATCCTGCATATCAGATATTTACATTACAATTCATAACAGTAAAATTACAGTTATGGAGCAGCAACAAAAATAATTTTATGGTTGAGGGATCAGCACAGTATGGGGAGCTGAGTTAAAGGGTCTCAGCATTAGGGAGGTTGAGAACCTCTGCTCTAAGATCTCAGGGTTATAGTCTGCCTTCATTTCTTCAGCTTTGTTCCTGGGACACTCTTCCATCCTGGGACCCTGTTCCAGTTCCTTTGATAAGAGTGTGGCTCCTCTCCTCTCCTCTCCTCTCCTTGAAGGTGCACTGCCCAAACACTGACAAGTGAGGCAGGGAGCATTGCATGGCCCCTTTCCATCCCTAGAGCCCTAATTGTAGGAGGGAAGATGAGGGTCCTGACAGCATGAATCTCTTTGGCTGTCATTTCACAGTATACCCCACCCCCATCCCAGGTTGATTCTCCAGGGAAAATCTGTGGTATAGCCATCTGAACTCTGGTGCTTTATAATTGGGTTTTTTTTATAGCTTTAATTATTTCCTATCTCTCTCTCTCTCTCTCTCTCTCTCTCTCTCTCTCTCTCTCTCTCTCTCTCTCTCTCTCTTATGTACAATGAATCATTCTGGTCCTCAGAGAGGAAAATATAAAATTTTGTTTTGAAAATTATGGCTGTAATTTCAACAGGAAGCGAGAGAGCTTTGTGTGCTGTTTGTTACATTTTCCGAGTGTATTTTTCATCCCCACTGGTTAATGAAAATGTTATTTCTATCTTACATTCTGGGTGTTAATTTCTGACAAGTGTTTTGGCTTTGTTAGCCATGGCTGGTTATTGCCTCCGGGTCCCTCCCTCTCCTGTGTACTTTGAGAAATAGTCAACTCCTGGTGGGATGAGGTCTGATTCACCCCTGGCTGTGATTATCTGTGTCAGTATTTGGGGATCTAATTTATGTTTGCATGGTTCCTCTAGTGTTTCCATTTTCTTTTCTAATTACCCATTTTTCTCCATCTTTTTTCCTGGAATTAGGACCGAATTAGCTTGACACTGATTGCAGTCCTGGATACATCCCAAAGAATATTGTTGGACATCTCCCCGTTATCATTTCATTCCATGAATTCTTTGTTTAGTTTTTGCAATAAAGCTTTATTAACCCTCCATGAACCCTCATTTCCATTTGCTCAGCCATCTCTGATTGGAAACCGTGCCAAGCCATGGTCCAATGTGGCAGCAGTCACTCACACATTTTCTCCCGCTGCCTGCCAAGCCGAACTCTCTTTACAAAGTCAGAATTCAACAAACTGAAAGTAAGAGCCATGTTGTGCTGAGAGGCTGGCTGTCTTTGCAAGTTATTTCCTACTTTCAATAATACATTTGTTTGCCACACTGGTGAGGATGTCAGCTGAAGCAAGCTGGGCAGCTTTGCTGAAGGACATGGGCCACTCAAGAGCTCTTTGGCCAGGACCCTTTCTCTCATAGGTTTTACCTTTTTATAAAAAAGGTCCCTTCAGAACAGAGACTTTCCTGACCCATCTCCGCACATAATTAAGCATTGGTCTTTGCTCATGGATCAGCCTGAGCCCAGGTGGGATACCAGTAAAGCTCCTCTCTAATAAGGTTCAGCTCCTCTGGCATTAGCCTAGGCTCCTGTACTGGTTAATTTTCTCGTGACAAAAGTCCCTGATGCAAGCAGTCCACAATCCATTGGATAGTCTTCCCACACTCAACTAGACTTCTCTGTAAACAGCCCTGAACATACAAATCCCCCAAAGTGTGTCTCCTGGGGATTGCAAATCCAGTCTCGTGACCGTGAAGTTAAGCATCCTGGTACCTTTGGATCAAGTGGTTCCAAGGATGACTGCTGGGTAAATTCTCATTTTGGCTAGTCTCCTGACTCTGTGTGCATACATGTTTCGTGCTCATCCCACCAAGCATGTATCTCCTATAGCATCCTGCTCCATAGATCCTGTACACTCGGTGGTATATTCATACACATCTTCCTCTCCCACTGAGCCTTTGGCTCTATTGCCGTGCTGGGAGATGATCCTTCCTGATTTTGTAACTTCAATACAAAGGCTGAGGGGGTCATTACTTACAGAAGATTTTACCACAGGTAGGAAGGCTTGGCTACCCAGAATCCCCCACTAGAACAAGGGGCTCAATGATCTTGACCAAGGGTCCTCCATTATCCTTAATCTGCCAGGATGCATGGAAGTGGCACTGCTTCCCTTGAGAAGAAGCATGGTTCACTTTAACTGCATTCAGGTCCCAGAATACTTGGCCGTGTACTTTGCATACCACACCTTTCTCTCACAGTGGACCATCAATCCCTTCCTCTTGAAAGGAGGATCCAGAAGCCAGCTCCAGGCTCTCTAGCTTCCTGAAAGCACAGCTGATTCTTATCGTCCTCCATCTAGTCAATCCTAGACAGGTTGCAGACCCTCAGCACAGTTTTCTGCAGCCAATGCACCCATTCATGGAAGCCTCACTGAGCCTGAGCATTGGCTGGCTGCTCCGAAAGTAGCCTTGAAGATGGTTCCTGGCCCTGTAACTTGTCTATCCCCATGTCTCTGGTTTCAGTGCCATGCCTTTTAAAACTAGCCAGGGATATCGCTGGGCTTTATGGGAATAATAACCATCTCAAGGAAGGGGCTCTTTGTGGAAAGAACACAAGCCACTACTATCATGCCTACCCTACAGAACATCTCAGCCTAGTGACAAGGGGCCTGCATGCAGGAAGAAAATCCCTCCTGTGGACAGAATCTGGTGGGTGCCCTCTGCAGGGGGTGGGGGCATGCCAGTCCTGATGCCATCCTACTACAGTTTCCAGATGCTCTGAAGGCATCAGAAGTATGAAGATGGGAGGAACACTGTGCCTCAAAAGAGTGCTGGGGAAAAGCACATGTCCCTCTCAACTCCTTTCTCATGCTCTGGTTACCTCAAGGTAGAGAGGTTTGGTTTGGGGTGTGGAGTTTCTCTAACATCTCTTAAAAAAAGATGTAGCTGATTTTAGGTTTAGCTGAAACTTACTATTTTCATCTTTGTCTCAGCTCAAAGCTGGTCCTCTATCACATGCTTCTGGTTTTCTGTACACTGCTGTGACAAACTTTGCTTTTACGATGAAACACACTTTAAAATATCAAAGTGAATGAATGAACACTAGTGCAGACGGTAAAGCCATGTGGCAAAAATTCGTCCAAGTGTTTGACATGCAAAGCATGGTAGCTCAGAAAATACTGGGTTCTGTGACCTGGAGGCCCCTTTGGTTCTAAGCACCTGGATTCTTGATGAGAAAACCGTTTGTCACTATAATTAAAGCTGTAACAAACAGACCAACTCTTCCCACCCCGCCAGCTCCGTAGAAGCCAGGGGAAGCCACAGTAGAAGGGCTTGCTCCCAGGAGGAAGCAGGCAGACTCACCCGGTGCTCAGGATAGGGCTTGCCTCCCTGCAGCAGGGAACCAGGCATGCAGCCAGCCTAGGAGCCCAGTTCTCTTCAGCCACACAGCGGGTAAGAGGCATCATGTATTCCTAGGATTTAGCTCTTTAAAAGCTTTAGCACACCCTTGCCATCTCTCCTCGCCCCACAACCTGCTCCTCTATTAAGGGAGGGGAAATTTTTAAGTTGGAAAAAGGCAATTGGATTGTTCAGATTTGTTCTTTTTTTTTTTTTATAATGAGCCATTGTCATAAGAAATTTATTTATTTTTAAATAATCAGAAGACTTTCTTGATATATATCCTACTGAAAGCCCAATGAAGACTGGGTCCAAGGAGTTCTCCAAGGAAGTTCCAGACTGGCCATGCAAAACTGAAACCAGATTCATCTAGGATGAACTTGTGCATGGAGCACCTGCCACTGTATGACAAAAGGCAGACTCAAAGAGGGAGCAGTTCCCCCTTCTGCAGCCCCTCTCCTGGGGCTGCAGAAGATCCACCCCCAACTTCACCTGGAAGCCAGACAGATAGCACTGTTGATGGTGAGGGTCCAGGAAGACTCCTATTGTGGGGCAACGGGCTATGCACAGACAGCTTGGTCTCAAGCCCTCACACTGAGGTGTGGAATCCTGCTGAAACCAGGCGGTGATAATTTTCACCTACACGGGATGGAAGGTGTTCCCTCATGTCTCTTGGACCCCTGGCTCCTGTTGAAGTTACCACCCCTACAGCCCCCACAGGAGAGGCTCGTGGCTAGTAGTCACAGAATGTCCCAAGCTTCTGGCCTTCTGGCTAGACTCTTCCACACAGTTACCTAGCAACAGCAAGATAACAAGCCCACTATAAGAGGGGCTGCTTGGCCCCTCCTCACTCTCTTAAGCTTTTACTTTCCTCTCTCTCTCTCTCTCTCTCTCTCTCTGATTTTACCTCTCTCTCTTTAAGCTTTCTTACTCTCTAGCCTTTCTTCTCTCTCTCCTTTCCCCCTTCTCTCCTCTTGGCCATGGCTGGTCTCTCTCTCTCTCTCTTTCTACCTTTACTATTTCCCCCTGCCTTTCTACGATAAAGCTCTAAAACCATAGACTGTCTCTGTTCATCAAGGTCCAGACTAAGGACTGTTGCCTACATGGGAACCTCTCTCTCTCTCTCTGCCCTCTTCTCGTATCTCCAGGGCCCAGAGTGTAGCCCTGGGGTCCCTATTCTGTTCTTAGCTCCTCTGCTGTATCCAGCGTGGGATGCCAGAGACTGAGAACCTGGTACCAGGGGCTGCCCCTTGTCTAACCCCCTGCCGTGTGGGGTCAGTGGCTTCACACAGCCAGATGACAACCCGGGACTGTGTGGAAAGTGTCCAGCAGTCCTCCCGCATCTGCCTGCCCAGAGCACAGGAACTCTGGCTGGATGCAGGCTCTCTCCCTCCCCCCTCTTCCCCTATACCCACAGTCCTCCCACCCCATCCCCTGGCATCCTATGGCAGAAGGTCAAAGCCAAGGCCAGCACAGCATGTCTCCTCTGACCCTGTCTGGGTACCTGATGCAGATAAGCCTAGCACAGCTTCTCCAGGTAACCAGGTTACACCATGGACATGAAAAGCTACTTGTAACAGCACAGCCCTCATCTTGCTACTTGAAGCCATCCTCATCTTTCCCACAGAGAAAAGCACATAGGAGTGACTGAAGGAGACATTGTTACAAGGAGTAACTCTGAAACTTTATCACTTGCAAAAACAGGAAGCAATCCACAACCAGTGTTCTATGTTAGCAATAGCAATCTTCTTAGACTCGGCCTTCCAGCGAATGGGGACCTTGTTTCTGCAGTCTGACTTTGTAATAGTTAGTGTTAGGAGTATTATGCTAAGTGGATCGGTAAGGGTAGTGGGATGCTAGTTCATTGTGGAGTATGAGGGTCACAGGAAGTCAGGGAGAGATGTCTTAAATGGGAAGAACATAGCTTTAGGGCTAACCATGCCACAAAGACCACCTGCCTGGCTATTGAGTTGCAGCCAATATAAGTTATACTGACTGTCAAGTATAATTGAAGCTGTAACAAGCAGACCAACTCTTCCTACCCCATCAGTTCCAGAGAAGCCATGGCAAGCTAAGGTAGGTAGGGATTCAGACTCAAGTGCATTAGTTAAAAAAAAAAAAATCATTCTATTATACTACAAATACCAAGGCATGAGGGAAGCATACAACCTCCTTGGGAGGGTGGGGAGACTGGGAAGGTAGTCTGGAATGTGCGATGTCTTCCAACTTGGAATTGGTGGCCCCCTCTTCAGTAAGAGCACCATGACACTGTTCTAGTAAAATGCCACCCCACACTGAGGCTCTGCCAGGCTCATAGTCTTCCCATCCTGCTCCAAATACTTGCTCCCACCCTACTCTGTGAACTTCCAGCCACAACCATTGACCATAACCCAAGACAACCTACTGAGCCTCTGCCTGGAGCCTGTCCAGTCCTGTTATAGGGCATGTCAGTGGTCTGCATGTTAAGTCTGAACCTCTCCGTGGGTATCTGAACCATTACCATGTCTAAGAAGGAAGCTCACTGAAAGGAGTGCAGAAGCAAAAAAAATAAGAGTGCCTAGGACCCTATGCTTCCCAAGAAGCCAGATGAAGTAGTATCAGAAAGCTTGTCTCTTTTCAGCTGTGAATCAATAAATCCCCCCTTTCTTTAATTAAAACACTTATTTATTTGTGTGTGTGTGTGTGTGTGTGTGTGTGTGTGTGTGTGTGTGTTTGTGTGAGTGTGTGTAGACATGTACAAAGAAATCACAACTTAGTTGATTCTCACATCCCACCATGTAAGGTGCCGAAAATCAAGCTCAGGTAGTCAAACGAGGTGCCAAGTGTCTTACCCACTAAGCCATCTTGCCTGCTCAAATCCCTCTTTCCTAAAAGGTACTTTGAGTTGGCTTTTAAATTACTCACAACTTTACAAAGGCTGAATCATAATGGCTGTGCTCTAAGTTGGCAAATAAAGAGGGATGCAGCCAGATGAAAGGCCAGCCATCATCCGGGAGCAGTGCAGGCAGAGAGGGCAAAGGAAAACCAGACAAAGACACGTCGGGAGGCTGGAAATTCTATACCTGTGAGACCCAGGAATGCCAGCCAAAGCCACATGCCTGAGAACAGGACCATGCCTTCACCATTTTCTCAGTATTCTCCCAGAGCTGGAAGTCCATCTCTTTGGCAAAAGCTGAATCGGGATCAAGGTTCTAAAGCCAGACCATGAGGACAGTGTGAAGTTTGGGAAACTCCCTCTGGAGACTGTGTAGAGAATGATTGGGGAGTGGGGTTGCAGGAGTGAGGCTGGGTACTTACTACCTTGAGGGCAGAGGTCTTGTATGGGATGTCAGAGGCTCAAAGGAGACCTAGCAACTTCTTCCCTTACCTGCTCTGTTTGATCTATTTTGAATTGGCTTTTTAAAAAACTGGAAGGAAAATAGATGCTTGAGAGGTAAAATAAGAATGGGTTAAACATAATCACCTCACTTAGGTAGAGATCAACCGTGTTTCCAGCCTGCCCATAAACATTAGTTCATTGATGCCTTGAGAGGTGGTTATTATTCACAGTTTATATATGTGGGAAGACCACAGCTAGAGACACTGAGTGACTCTGGCCACTAATGTAGAGGCTAAAGGAAATGCCTTTGCTGTCCCAGCTCCCTGAGTACCAAAAGCGATCCGCCTCTCCCTCTTTCTCTGCAATTCTGTAGATGTTCCTGCCGTCAGCAGGAGACCCTGGCTTCATCTTCTCCACACTGCCTCATGCACCTGTCTCCACTGCCAACAGTGCCTCCATCTGCCTGAACTCTTCCCTCCCAGCTGGTCTTTTGCTCCGTCTACTCGCCAACACAAAGCCCTGGTGAGAGACAGGCAGGCCGGTCAGCTGTTCTTGGCTGATTCAAATGGAAAGAGATCAGAACAACACTTCACACACTGGAGATGACTTCCTGAGGGTGCCAAGAGCCCAGCTCTGGGCAGTGCCCCAGAAGTGTGAAAAGCCTTGCCTACCGACTACCCACATCAACAACCATAAAGATGCACAGTGTGGCCTCAGACAGCACAAGGGGACACCACCGCCAGGGGAGCATGGAAGGAGGCTACAGGTATCAGTGCAAGAGCCTGCCACACAGACAAGGGGAGAAGGGCAACAATGAAGCCCGTATTATGTGTAAGCCACCCTGCAGTTATTGTCATGGACCTAGTCCCCAGCCTAAAATTGGTCCTTCTGAAAATCCTCACATAAGGAAAAAAAAAAAGAGGAACATATCTTGATAAATGAAAGTGATTTCCACACCTTTGGATGAATAATGGACCGTCAGTAGTACATCCATGAGGCAGGCCACACAAGTATCTCCCTTAGGTTACCCACACCAGTCTGCTTCCCCCTGGACCCGAAGCCTCTCATGATTCTGGTGCTGCTCATAGTCTTAGAGGTGAGTATTGAATTATTCTCTTTTAAGAAATATATTGCTAATATTTTAATTACCTATTGTTTATTCAGACCTTCACAGTTAAGATCTCCAGATCATATTAAAGAGTGAGTACGACCTGGCCATGCTTGCTCCTAAAGTCATTCTGGAGACAAAGCCCATCCTCCCTGGTTGAGGGACCCTGAGCAACCAAGCTAATAGCTAGGTTCTACCCAAGGGCCAACCCAAGGAGGCCTACAGCTGAGTGCACTTCCCCAAGCTCTTCTCTGCCTCCTCAGGCTAGCCTGGATGGCAAGACCTCCTCATGAGACTTACTCTACCAATTACTGGACACCGTCTCCTTGCTCATATTGAGTTTTGCTCCTCAATCCACACTGATACAACACACACACACACACACACACACACACACACACACTTGCTGGCTCAGAAAACACATAGCTAGGGCCATCCAGTTAATTGCACCACTGTGCAAGTCTGGCTTCTCCAGAAGGACAGCAACTGGGGTTTGGGGATAAATCAAATTAAAGGGAAGATCATCTCTGAGGAACAAAACACACAGCTCAGAGCAGCAGTTCATAAATGAACAGCAGCATGCATCAAGTCCCCAAAGCCGTATTTCTTCAATAAATACCTACACCATTATTGCCGAGATGTAGACTCCCTAAGAAGATTGTTGCTGGGTATTAGAAATCAAATCAATTCAGGATGAAGCTCCAAACCTTCTGGGTGCCTTGAATGTGTCCATTATACTCTAGAAGACTCTTCTCTTGCTTGAGGTAAGGATGTAAATTTGCTCCTAAGCCTGTCTAAATTACAAATCCTAAATTGTATTAGGAAAACAAAGGGTTTGGTGTTGTGGAAGGCCACAGAGGAATCAATAAAAGAATTTGGTGCCCATCCCACCCTGGAGCATGCTTTCTCTCCCACTTCCTTTCTCTTCCCCTTCCTCCTCCTTTTCCTATCCCCTGTCCTTATACTTTGTGCACAGTCTTCTCAGTCTCTATCACAGCATGGACAGCATTGTATAGTAATTTCCTCAAAAAACAAACATTCCGTCATGGTTGCAAGCTCCTCTAGATGCAGGATGTTCGAAGGAGAGGTGAAACACCACTACAGGAAAAGCTTGTTAAAACAAGGAAGTAAACAACACAACTTCAGGAAGTCCCTGAAACTGACCCAACGTGCTAGGCTTTCCCTTTCTCCAAGCATGTGTTAGCAGTAAGAACTGCTGAGAGATACACTCTAAGATCAGTTGAACTTTCCTGGGAAAGGCAGATCAGCCAAGCTGACCAACAAAGCTGCCTGAAAGAAGCAGAGATCAGCCCAGCTGCCTAAAAGAGGCTCAACTGAACTGCCTGGAAGAGATATTCTCTGCAGACTGTGCAGTGAGCTCCAGGTTCCAGTTCTCCTGAGCTGTCTCCTATGCTGGCATGAGATTCTAGAGACGCAGCTCTAAGTCATCTACTCCTATACTTAACCACTCACCCATATTCCTACAAATAGCCTCAATTAATCTCTGGTTCACCAAGTTTGCCTTTGGTGCTGTGGTAGTTTGGATGCAAATAGCTTCCATAGGCTCATAGTGAGTGACACTATTAGGAGGTCTGGGCTTGTTGGAAGAGGCATATCACTGGAGGTGGGCTTTTAGGTTTCAGAAGCTCAAGCCAGGCCCAGTGTCATTCTCTCTTCCTGCTGCCTGCCAACGCAGATGTAGAACTCTGAGCTCCTTCTCCAACATTATGTCTGCCTGGGTGTTACCATGTTTCCCACCATGCCGATAATGAACTAAATCTCTGAACTTGTAAGCCAGCCCAATGAAATGGTTTACTTGCAAGAGTTGCTGTGGTCATGGTGTCTCTTCCCAGCAATAAAACTCTAATTAAGACAGGTGGTATCCTTACCTCGATCTGTTGTCAGTTCCCTACCTGGGGTGAGCAGGCGTTTCTGCATGTCTCCCCAGGAACAGTGTGACATAGCAGATTATGAAACCAGCATAACTGTAAATTAGTGGCTGGCTTTATTTTAAGAGTTTATGCTGAGAAGAAAGTTCCAGGCTGGGCAAATATCTAGCAATGTCCACTGGTGAGCTGTGACTATAACAGGGACCATGTGAGATTTATGAGCTCTCTCCAGCCAGTTCATCCTTTCTTAGCACAGTGTCTTGACGTGATCATGCAGTCACTCATTCTAGTTCTGCTGCACGCTCTTGGGGTACCAGGCCCCCTGCTAATCAAGGGATAAATGGGTGTGGTCCCTGCCTCACCTGCCTCACCGGATGCCCACTCTAGTACAGAAATAATATTCTTTTATTGTACCCTGTGATGAGGACACGATGGTAGGTGAAGTAGCCAGTACTCACTCTTTATTTTAATTTATGGAAAGGTGTTGAAGGAGCTTAAGCTGAGAGTGACATGATTACTCATGTAATTGAGTAAATTAGATGTCAAGAAAGCACTGTTCTGGCCACGATATTGTTACTTGGATTGTCACGCGGCTGGCAGCACCCACTCTAGCTTTGCTTTATTTATTGGGAATCTGTGGTGTGTAATGTGATAGGTTGGCCATAAAAATGTCTAATGGCTACACGTGAAATGGCCATGTCTTTCAGCTTTGCATGAAAATGGCAAATTCTGCTTAATGTTCCCAGACTCTTGTGCAGTCTGATTAATTGTACTAGAGCCAAATTTTAAGAAATAGACGCAGCCATGGAAGAAAGGACTAAGACACTGTTAGTCAAAGGCTTTTCCCTCACTGGGTAATTCAAGAGGTTCTTAGAGGCTCTTACGAAATTCTGGAGTTCTATTCCACGTTGCTATGAAGATATCCCAGGAACCACTGAGTGTGGGATCAATAGTTTACTAATAGATAGGCAGATCTGTTTTACTGAATCCACCTCTGACCCCATTGAGTTGTGACAGACCAACCCTCAGTCACAGGCATCAAGGGAAGCTCTGAACGGAGTGGACCAAAGCAAAAATAGAGAAGTGTTATAAGACCAGGAAATTATAGAATTTATATGAAAAGAAACCTCCCTCCACAGAACACATGCAGGAAACAAGAGGACAGGAAAGGTAATTTGGCCACCCTGTGTTATGTGGAAACTCATCATTCAATCCCTCCAGACTTTTCTGCTATCAAACATTGCCCTTGGGTGCATTAAATATTGGTGAATTAACTCCCCTAAGTGAGTCAGGTACTCATCACCACAGTCACACCAACATGCCATGGTCTCGGTGAAGACAGGCCAGGCTCCAGGCCAGCCTTATCTGTCTACCCACAATCCCACTCCCTGCTCCCCCACACCTGCAACCCCTGATGTGATGGTCGTGATTACTACACACACGTGCACACCCCAGTTTATACACAATGACTTTAGGGAAGAATGACCCTGAGCCAATAAAGTAGACTTCCCCAAAGGACCCTCTAACTCAGCCTTTAAGGGTAGCACCCAGTGAGTCTGTCTTGAGAGAGCAACATCGCTTGAGACCAAGGAGTGTTAGAACAAGACAAAAGTGAGCTTGAACTTCAACTCCACCTCATACAAGCTTAGTCAGGGCTTCTACTCTTGCACAGACAGCATGACCAAGAAGCAAGCTGGGGAGGAAAGGGTTCAGCTTACACTTCCACACTGCTGTTCATCACCAAAGGAAGTCAGGACTGGAACTCAAGCAGATCAGGAAGCAGGAGCTGATGCAAAGGCCATGGAGGGATGTTCCTTACTGGCTTGCTTCCCTACGGCTTGCTCAGCCTGCTCTCTTCTAGAACCCAAGACACCAGCCCAGGGATAGCACCACCTGAAATAAGCCCTTCCCCACTTGATCGCTAATTGAGAAAAAGCCTTACAGCTGGATCTCATGGAGGCATTTCCTCAACGGAGGCTCCTTTCTCCAGCTTGTATCAAGTTGACACACAAAACCAGTCAGTAACCTTACGGGAAGATGGCTGAGGTTTTTAAACCTCTGCCCCAAATAAAAGGCACGTAGCTCCTACTTGTTCTCATCTAGGTGAAGGGGAAAATGTGACCATGAATTCACTCAGCATTTGCTGGGTGCATACTATGTCCCAGATACAGCTTTTGGACCTAGTAAGCCAATAAAGCTATCCCTCAGTGCATGCAGACAGTAGATGCGGGGTGAGGGGAGACAGCCAACAGGATTTATCACAAATGTGATCTATAAAAAACAAAACAAGACAAAAGGGTGGAGAGCAGCAAAAGGTCTCACCCCAACTACAGGGCAGTGAGAGCCATCTTTGTTAGTGGTACTATCGGGGCCTGACTGATGAGGATGCTGCCTCGGGAATACCCACTGAAAAGAGCCGAGGATGTAGCAGCTGAGGTGGCGGAGGGAGCACGGGTCAGAGCACATGGGGCCCGAGGGCATTGAGAACATGTTTGAGCACACTGAGAAAATACCAGGAGAGTGAAGAATGAAGGGAGGACCTGATTTCAGCCCAACGTGGGTGAGGGGGAGCCTGGAGATGAGATACCTATTAGTTTTGCCTCTTGGCAAAAGATGCTGTGGTCTGGGACCAGGGAGATGTGCTACGACGTGGACAGGTGCAAGCTAGCGTCTGTAGGTGGACTAGAAGAGAGCCTGAGAGAAAAGGATGTACTAAAGATGACCTGTGTATCAGGGCTAGGATAATGGGGCGGGTCATGCTCCTCGGTAGTCATGTGAAGGCTGAGGAAAAAGCAGCTCCAGCTTCTGCATGCTTTGTCTACAGAGTTTAGCTAATGAGCCCTGCTTGCCAGTAACCACACCAAACCTGGGTGAAAATGCCAACCTGCTTGGAATCCCAGTCCTCAGATGATGGGGACCGCAGGGTATCTGGGGCAAGCTGGTTGGCTATACTAAGTGACAAGCTCTGAGCTCAGTAAGAGGCACCACCTTAATATATAAAGTGATTAGTGACCAAGTATGATGGTACCCAACTGGCCTCTTCCTTCAACATTCACATGCATAAGCATATGTAACTATACATACACGTGTGCCCACCTACAAACAGACACATGCGCACACTCATTATAAAAGGCCCCAGTAGTCATCACAAACAGGAACAACCATGTCAATCCGTGTATGCAGCATCATTATAATGATGTAACAGGCTAGCATCAAGCACTGAGTTGATGTGTCCTTCAGATCTGGCTCCACTCTGACCAAGGGTTCTACAAGCCTCAGAGCTGGCTACCTCTTCCCCAGCTCTATTGCCAGCTTCTGAGGCCACACTTGCCTATCTCCCCACTCCCTCATCCCAGCCACTCCTCCATCCCATAGAATCAGCTCAATTAACTCATTTACTGCTCATCCTACGGAAGGAACCCACCTGCCTAAACACAGTGGCACACGTGCAATATAGGGAAGACAGCAGCACTGTTATAAATAAGTGATACCCTCCTCGTTAGGCCCGAACTGTAATCATTACCAAGCTCCAAACAGCTTCCCTGAGCTGCAGCTGGTTTAAAAGGTCATTAACTGATATTGTTTTAGCAACTAGGTATTTCTACAGCCTCCCTCTGGCCTACACTTTTCTAATCTCTGCTACATTATTAAACAGAGGCCTTTCTCACTGTATGGTAACCCATGGTGAAGAGCTCACAGGATGCCCATCCCAGGATTCCCAACGTATTAGAGAAGCCAGCACGCCTGTCTGGTATAATGGACCAAGCTGGAGTCTGGAAGAAAGGAGGAAGTGTGGGGTTTCTGCTCCACCATTCTTGTGCTCTATAAACAAAGCAAGCTATGTAATCCCTGGGAGTCTCCACTTCCACCACTGAACATTAGGAAGACATGGGTACGAGGGGGTGATACCAGATACTGACTCCAGAATTCAGTGCTTCCTACTCTGTTTTCTGCTTACAACTTCCTACGTGTTGGATAGCTCTGACCTGGTTTGACTGATTCTTTTGGCTCCTCGTCAGCCTGTGCCTGGAGCTTTCTGAGGCTACACTGGCTTTAGTACATTGCCACAGATGGGGCAGCCTTTAGTGATGCCAGACTCAGTCCAAGATCCAGAAGGAGTTACGACGTTGTGTCTTCCTGGATCCCCGAGGAAAGGGGTCAGTGCCGTTCTAGGCTTTCTGATGCACAGACCTTTCAGGATACTCCTTGGTTAACCCCAGGGGGACTATTCCCTGCTTTGCCTACCACCTGTGGCCAGGTGATGACATCCTCTCCCACCTCTATCCTCATGAAATACAGTTTGAGTGGGCAGGCAAGGAGACATGTTTTCCCATGGACTCTGTCCTGAGTGTCTTCCTTTCCCACACCAGTTGTCTACAGACTCTGCTCATCTAGTCTGCGTATGGGCTGCACCTTACACCTCTTCACACCCCTGTTTCTTCCCAGAGTTCCCTGTTTTCTCATCCATGCAGACACAGCTCACTCCCGACATCTACCGCAATTTCCCAGCTATTAAGAAGCAGCAGGAATTCTTATATGAATGTGGCTGATGGATATGCTTTATCCTCCTAACGCAGTCTATAAACTTTTCAGAACCTATGCCATGGCCCCAGAATCCCTTGCATGTGTGCCCCATCAGCTAGGAGGAACACTCACCCAGAGAGAGCTGTGTTTGTGTTCACACCTGTTTGCCAGCTGTGTTTATTAGACATGCTTAGTTAAATATTAATAAGCCGCAGAAGTATGCATGAGAAAAGCAACAGCTATTGTTCCTGTTACAATGAGACAAAGGCTTTGAAAAGATACCATATCTGAAAGTTGCTAAAAACAAAAATCAGTGTCCCTCTTTGGAAAGGGCGAGACAAAGCTACAAGACCATGAACAAATGACATCAGAAGCCAGCATATTCTTTTTCATTCAGACAGCTTTAGAGCCTGCAAAGTCTTGCTTTATTATATGCCGGGGTCTTGGGTGTTTTCCGTGCCAGAATAGCATCTCTTCAAGCTCTCAGAAAGCCAAAGTGACACATCCATTTGACCCCAGGCAGTGGCTTGGGGTTGGGCCTAAGTATCACCCTCTCTGGAACCTTCTAAGGGTTGTCCCTGATTATATAGAAACAAAAATTTGCTACTATTTTCTATTCAATATCACTGGAAAGTTGTGGCTCCAGAAGCCATGGGCTATCATCTTGGTGGGGTCACATAGAATGTCTTTGACAAGTGGCATCAGCTCAGAAAGCTCAGCCAAAGAGGCGGAGAGAGAGAATCCATGGTACTATCTTGTCTTCCTGGCCTGTCATCAATAATACTGTTTATTCAAGTCAGGCTGGACCTGACTTTCCACCTGGCTCCCTTTTAGTCCTGCTTTCTAGATGATCATCTCCTCCTCCTCCTCCTCTTCCTCCTCCTTACCCTTCTTCTTCCCCTCTTCTTCTCTCCCCCTTATCACCACCACCACCACCACCACCACCACCACCACCACCACCACCATCATCATCATTGTAGCTGACACCATACTGTCTAACCTGTTTTATCAACCCTTTGAGGCAAGATCCACTATGAGAAAGAAAACCCAGTAACCAGGAACAGAGGTAGATGCATTAAGTGGTTTGCTTAAAGCCACCCAATTTCTAAGAGGCAGGGTAGGAGTTGAACCTAGCTTCTTATCCCTGGAGGAAGCATTTATCGCACCATGCAGACCCACAGCTCCACGTACACAGAGAGGCTTCTCAGTCGCACGAGACACCTGTGGGCGCCACATGATGGCGAGGCCGACTCTGTGGAATCATTATTCTCCCACCAGGAAGTCCCTTTTGTGCCTTGTACAAACATCGACTATTATATAAACCACTCGTGTACCTCATCCAAGCATTTACCAGCCTAGGTTTAGAGCTATTTAGAAAACAACACAAAACTAGAGATGTGTTTTGCTGCCATTTGTAGTCCCAGAAGCTGACACACAGCAAGTGCTCAATAAAGAGCTACGGTGCAAAAGAAAGCAAGTCAGACCCACGCTCAGTCTCCCAGAATGTTCCGTTTCTCGTAGACTCTCCCTGGGGTGTTTGGAGAATGGGGGATCCCCAACCTCAACATAAAGACTAGACCTCTTCCTCATCTCTGTCTTCAGCTTTCCCCCATTGCCTTCCTTGTATGTTATAGCTACAGCACTTGGAGGCAGAAATTCCCCAACTACTCCATCAGTGGGTAAGGAAGGCACTGTCCATTTGATGGGCATGCTTGCCCCTGCCTTACAATCCAAACAGCTGAGCCCCAGGCACTGGCAATTAACTGATAAAAGATGGCGAGTCCCCTCTCTGTTATACTTCTTAAGTTAAAACATAACTCTTTGTTAAAGCAGCCAAGACTGAGATCCTAAGTGGAATTAATCATGTCCACATTCAAAAATCTGATACATAATTTAAGAGCAAGAGGCAAAAGAAAGATAAGAACTTAAGGACAATTGGGTATCTTTTCATTAAACCTTAACTCATCCATCAACAGCTCATCTAATCCTAGTCTCCCACCCTGACTGCAGCCCAGTCTGCCTCCAGACTCCCCTGATCTCTACCTCAAAGATAAGAGCTGTACTTGGGGGTCTGGAAAATACATTCTCTGCAGGCTGCAATTCTTGCTCATTCCCTTTCCAGAACAAGCTGAAGTCACTCCTGGTGACAGAACCCAAGAGGAGAGGGCTCCAACCCTCAGAAGCCAGGGAGACAAGCCTGCCCCCCAATCCATGTCCCACTAAGCACGGTGAGCATCCCCAAAAGAGCTGGACCTTTGCCACCAGCATCCTCAACTTTCTCTGTAGAATGGGTCTATTTATTCCTTCACGCCAGTGACTCATCATGTCTCACCTATAAAACTTAAATCTTGAATTTCAGAGCTAAGCTTATGTTTAACTTCTGGGGAGGCAGGGTGGGGGACAAAAGAGGTCTGAAGGAGACATAGAAGAGTCACCATGATGGCAATGAGACAGATGTGAATGCACCATCTTGATCTCATTGGGTAGGTTTGCCAAGAATCCTTCCACCATACTTCGGAGGGTTGAAGTTTCCGGCTTGGATAAAGAGATAGCTCCAGCAGACATTAATCAGCAAGAAGTATTTGGGGAAAAGGAATTAAGATCTGCGGTCACTAATTAAAGGTTGTTTGTTTAGAAAGGATGTGTTCAACAGAAGATTAAGCCCAAACCTAAAGAATAAGAAACATCTCAGAGGTATATGGCCCTGTCCCCTCTTCACAATGCTTATAATTCAACAAGCATCCACCATTCTCCATGGAAAGAGTTAGTCTAGGAAACTAATGATACGGTGGGGCTTGCTGCCACAGGCTGACCAGCTAGGAGTAGAACTTGGGAATAGGTTAGGGATAGAGGTGGATCAGACAGGTTCACACCAGTTCTCAGATTCCTGTTTGCTAAAGGCCTTCTGAAGTTTCTGTCTCACCCTTCCATTCTGATGGGGTTGACTGAAGGACAGAAACTGTATCCAGAGGACTTGGGCCTCTGGGCCTTCGGGCCTTTCTATTCCTAATGTATGAACAAATAGGGCTGAGTCTATCAGTGATTCTCTGTCTAGAGGGTCAGAGAGGTCTAGTCTCTACACATTGATACATGTAAATCTCCTAGGCTGTGCTATTAACACGGGTGAAGTGCCCAGAAAATGCCATTCTGTGAGGTCCTAAAGGGCTCCTTGCCAGCTGTTTAGAAGATATTCTGTGTCATTAAGAAGCTAAAACATTAGTACATGCATTAATGTAGACAGATAAGATCTCACCTCTATGCCCAATTCGTCCCAGGACCCACCTTTGCCCAGTGTCTCCTTGAAACATTTTCTCAGAGGATCTAGAATCCCAGAAACTACACAGACTTTGACCATAACATATGGACAGTAGATAGCAAGTATGGGACAAGAAAGACATGGTCTCTGGCTGTGGTCAACTTTCCTGGGCCATGCATTCACTTAAAAGACACAAGACATTCATGGTACCACCTAGGGCAGCTACAGCAGTCAACACCCCACCAACAATGCTCTCTATGCTTGCCACAAGAAACTGCAGGTGAAAATCTAGCAGGTCTGAAAACAGTTAAATGAGTAGACATTGTCAGGTTATTACACGGCACCTAGAAAAAAGATGAGATAGGCAAAGCACACAGGGGCACATTCTAGCTGCTGCTCCATCCTAGTCCAGCCTCTTAGGTATCCCTGGAACTTGGGCACGAGACCACGAGTATAGATTCCCTGCTCATCCTGCATGCTGACCTGAGGCTCTCCTTGGTTCTGTCAACTCAGGATGCAGCCCATTCTTCTCCCATATGCTACCTGCTCAGAGACAGGTAGGTCTCCATAAGAAGTCTCTCTTCACCCTGTTCCAGACAACCTGGCTAAGCTCACTACCTTGATTTAATTGATCAATGTCCTGGTAGTTATTAAAGCACACATCTGGGTGTGTCTGTGATGCTGTTTTCGAAGAGGATTAGGTTGTAAGGACTCTGATCTGCTGGAAGAATTAACCCCTGGATGAATTCCTAATCAGGTGGCATGATAAGGAGGTGGTAAAAGCTAAACTCATGGAGCCTTTTTAAAAGAAATTTGTTTCTGCAGGCATGCCCCTCAGAGGCTATTTCTTTCCTTAGCTCCTTCCTATAGTCCCCTTTTCCTGACTCTTGGCACACCCTCCACACCATGAAGGACTGGTGTCTCTAAAACTGTGAGGCAGAATAAACCACCTGATTTTACATCATTGTTTACCATTCCACCACAGCAGTGAGGAGAGCAGCTAGGACGCCTTCCTTTATACACTCAGCAGTGGAACTGTTAATAATCAACCAACCAATCTGACCATCAAAATGAGCAACGTTCTATGGCTGAACCCAAAACAAGAAAATACAAGTCTTGCATCTAATTACTCTCTGAAGTATCCAAAGGGGAATGTAGTTAAGACTCTCTTCTGCATCTTACTTGTTTGACTTACTGTCTCTTGGCAATCTTTCCAAGCAGGTCACTAAGACCATCCTTCTTCAACAGCCCCAGAGCATTCTTCGCCATGTTGATGTTCCATTGGCTACTAAGACGGAGTCATATGGATAGATGTTTGCGCTCTTGCCAATTTTTTGCCATTATAAACAGTGCTGTGAAGAATTGTCTTGGGCATCATTTTGCAAAGGTGTTAGAATATTTGTAAGATAAATTCCTACAAATGGAACATCAGGGGTCAATGGGCAGAGGGTTTTT
This sequence comes from Mus minutoides, assembly GCA_902729485.2. Classification (NCBI taxonomy): domain Eukaryota; kingdom Metazoa; phylum Chordata; class Mammalia; order Rodentia; family Muridae; genus Mus; species Mus minutoides. The sequence continues at coordinate 64,356 of LR753618.1, read as the reverse complement.
TTTTTGGAAATTTGGTTGATTTTATTTTGCCAAGAAGCTCTCATGAAGAGCTGGGCTAATTCGCACTGCTGGGGACAGATGAGAGTCCCCAGAGTGGGCACTCTGTGTGTGTTCCTCCAGATCCACATTTGCAGAGCAGTGAGTCATGACTGGTCATGGAAGCAAAGTTGTGGGTTGCAATAAGTATTTTCAATGAAATAGGAACACTTATATGAGAATAAAAGCAGAATAAAAATGAAAGAGATCACACTGATCTGCATAAGTATTATCTGGAGATCTTGTTTTAGAAGTTTGTACTCTCTCTCTCTCTCTCTCTCTCTCTCTCTCTCTCTCTCTCTCACACACACACACACACACACACACACACACACACACACACTCACACATGTCCAGTATTCATTATATTGTATGAACTATTCACTTACTACAAAATGGCCTTAGAGTGAGATGATTTTGTCACATGTAGCTAATGTGAGAGCTTTAAGCCCACCAAAGGCAGAGTTGGCGAGACAAGAGTGCTAAGCGAGTCAGATGTATTACAGGCAGGCGTTTCCAGCCTGGTATTGTTTGTCAGATAGGGTTCAGGCTGGACTCAAATTCATTGTGGAATCTGGGTTAAGGATTCCTTATCCTCCTGTCTCAGCTTCCTGCACACTGAGATGACGGGTGTTCCCATGCCCAGGATTAAATGCATTTTTTAATCAGTATTTACAAGCTAATCATAGGCTCATTGGGACACTGCCCAGTGTAAGAGAAAGAGTATCTGTGTCCTTTACCATAGGCTGTCAGTCAGTAATTTATGTGTACGCATATGCACAAGTGTGTATACGTGTAGAGGCCAGGGACAACCTGCCATTCTTCAGAATTGTCTGCTGTGATTTTTTTGAGGTAGCATTTCTCATTGGGTCGTTCACACTTTAGGCTGGCTGGCTGATGAGCCCAGGACTATAAGTATTCACCAAGTCTAGCATTTTATATGCACTCTGAGGATTAAACTCAGGTACTTATTAATGCTTGCAATGCAAACTGTATCCCAAAGTCATGATCAAAGAAGTGTGCACCACAGTCTTAGCTCTTAAGCCCCTTGGAGAATCTGAGGAAAGCGATGGAAACCCCAGAGTTTGGTCACATCTTAGATCTCTGACCTCTCGGAGATCCATCCAGAGGTTCCTGGTTTGAGGTGAAAATGCTGAGCCCCTGGGGGACAGATCTGTGAGCTCTTTTCTAGTCCTCCTGACCAAGAAACTGGCAGAGAGCTGATATTCAAAAGACACCAGAGGTTCCAAACAAAGAAGCAGGCCTCGTCTGTTCCTGGCACATGACCTGCTGCTCTCTGTAGTTCTGGGAATCTGTTCCTGGCACATCACCTGCTGCTCTCTGTAGTTCTGGGAGCCTGACTCCTGCTGATACTGCTGGTGAGAGAAAAGGAAAAGGTTTTACAGAGAGAAAAGAATTCCCTTCCTTCTAGCTCATTGATCTCTCTCTCTCTCTCTCTCTCTTTACTTTAAGTCTGTGATTTAGGATTGGAATAAATTGAAAGAGAGGGAAAAGAGGAGAAGGGAGCAGAGAGAGAGAAAAGGAGGGAAAGAAATAGAAAAGAGAAGAAAGAACAGAGAGGAATGAGAGAAAAAGAGGAGGAGGAGGAAGAGGGGGAGGAGAAGGGACAGGAGGGGGAGGAGGAGAAGAGGGAGAGGAGGAGGAAGAAGAGAGTAGAGAGGTAAGGAGAAAGACAGAGGGAGGGAGGGAGGGAGGGAGGGAAGGAGGCTTCCAGTGGTTTGCCCCAGCAGCCAGCAGTGACAGTCTGCTCCTCAGAACCTGCTGAAAAGCAGACTGTTAAGTCTCTGAAATCTCAGGAGCAATTTCCCTTTTCCCTCCTTTCTTTTTCGGTCTGCTCCTGGTGGTGCTTGCAGCTGCTTAAAAGCACCGAGGAGTTTAGAACACAGAGGTGCACACAGACCCAGTGATTTTTCTCCTAAGAACTCAGTTTATGCAGTAAGTTAGGGAGGCCCTGGCCCCAGCCTCCCCAGGTGACATGCTAATAGGCCACAGCAGGGGCTCTTCCACACACTGACCCTTCCGCTGGTCAGGACAGAACTAGGGAAGTGAAATGTATCATTTTAAAGTTGATGAGCTGATGGTTAGTTTTGGAAATGTTTTGGAGGTCAATGTAAAAAGAAGTAAAATTCAATTGCTACCCTTGAAAACAGGATGCTTACAAAGAGAAACAGCTGGAAATCAGTCCTGCCTATTAACTGAAATCCTCCTCTGTCCACAGAAACTGAGGTGGCTGTGCAGGTATGTAAGTAGATACATTCTTGCTTGAAGCAAGCCAATGGAAACCAGTAGGGAGACAAGAGAGGAGACAGAAAACTGGCCCTTATAAAGGGGCTTTGGATAGAGGAACGACAAGAAGCAGCTTGAAAGTTTTATATATATATATATATATATATATATATATACTTTCCTGCATTTAAGTTAGTTGGGAGACAGATGAAGATGAGGAAAGATGGGTGGGTGGCCTAGGTGACATGAGGCTTTGAATGACAGGCCAGAGAGTCTGAGAGTCCAGCTAGGGGACCCTGGAGCTAAACTCCACCTGGAATGGTCCAATAATAAACTACATCACCAATAACAGCCCCAAATTCTATCAGGCCAAGGGGAAAGAAAACAGCACCACAAACACTCATGTGGCTTTGAGTCAAGGGGACTCTGTGAAGAAGACAGGTATGGGATCTACTTCAGTACCCAACCCATCTCACCAGGACAGGACAGGTCATTCACCTGCCGACTGCAGGATCCTTTGGGTTCCAAAATTATGAGCCTCAACTGTTGCCAAGAGGGTAAAAGACACATCAAGAGGCTTGCCTCATTCCCAGGGCTGAGAGGCAGCTCCCAGCCTCCATCACCAAGCCCTCGTGTCCACAATAGCATATCCCACCAGCACACCAAGCCAGCCTATGACCCTAGCCTCTAGCCCCTGGGCCATAGTGGCTGCAGCTTGTGGGGAGCACTTTAATTAGTGCTTTATTTTAATTGATGATATATTTTAATTGGTGCTTCGATTTAATTAAAGTTTTATTCTAATTGAGTGGTTTTTTTTTTCCTTGCAAGGTTTGAAGAAATGGAAGAATAATAGCTTGTCCAAAAATAAATCTATGACCAAACTGACCGGAACCCCCAGGGGTACAGAGAAAAACAATGGTTAAAACAGTCTGCAGTCTAATCCAGGGTCTTCTGAAGACAGACTAAGGACAGCCCTGGAACATCCCTGACCTCCTCAGGTACAAGTCAAATGGACCTTTCTGTGGTTCCACCCCTGCAATATTGATTCTGTTTCCATGAAGTCCAGGGTGGGCTTCTCTATGGCCTTGCCCAGTGCTGGGGGCTGAGGGTTTCATCCACGGACCTCACTCTATCCTCATTGCTCAGTCACATGCTCCCCAGGAGAAGTGAAAGCCAAGGCCAGGTTCTATGGTCTCATGATTTATACACAGTCTCTTATTCCCGACTGTGCCTCAGCAGGTGGGAGGATTTGAAAGGTGCTGAGATCAGGGACATGGTGAGGTTAAAGTAGAGGTTCCTGCAAAGCAGAAACCAGACCCAAGCCTGCCTGGCAGCTGTTAAGTCATATATTCAACCTCCCAACATGAGATCCATTTGCCTCTGCTGACAAGTGCTCTAACTGGAGTTACTATATGTCTGGGCCAAGTGGTCCTGACCCAGAGGTTCTGGGTATCTCTACCCAACCCCTAGTCTAAATGGGAATTCTATCCCACTGAATCTTCCAGCAAGGTAGTCACATTGTGTCAAAGTACCCAGTCTTTCCTTTTCTTTTGGTGGTTGTCTTAAGCAAAACAGCTGCACTCAGCTGCTGTCTCCTACTATGCACTGACTCTGGAACACATCTAGAGTGATTTTAGCATCTTTCTGGTCAACTATTTCATTTTTCCTGACCCTAGGTTTACCCCTGATCTCTAGGCTTTTAAGGTGACTTTCCTTCTGTTTGTACTCCCTGGCATCTGGAAACCCAGCCCCTCCCCCTCTCTGGCAGCCTACCCACTACCCCTCCATCTCAGAGCACTCCTTCCCTAGAATGACCTTCCATCACCAGGAAATTATCGGAGGCCTCACAGGGAAACACTTGTGGCCATGTAAACTACACATCAGGCGCATTCAAATTAAATGGGCAGCCTTGAGATGCCACCTTCTGCTGATGGACTCTGGGTTCTGCTGATGGACTCTGGGTGTGAGCCTGGACGTCTAGGAGGAACAATGACAAGCAAGAACAATTGTGCCAAACAGCCTATTTTGGAAAGTGTGAAGAGGGTCTTGTCTTCTGACAGAGTGGTCTGAAGATTCACATAGTCAAAATGTCCCTTGCAATCCCGAGGAAAGGACCATGCTGAACATCAACATGCCATCCTCCCATGTGTCTGACCAGCTCGGGAACAGATGGCCTCTTTCTTTGGCTGGGGACCAATGAAGCAGTTGGTGAATGCCAAGGTGCCAGAGAATACAAAACCATGCATGTTTAACACCAGCTTGGATCACACTGGATGTGGTGAAAGGCTCCCACATTGTGTGTGTGTGTGTGTGTGTGTGTGTGTTGGTAGAATTCTGATCATTCAAATATGATTATTTTCAACGGCTACAATAAGGTCTTCCTAAAAATTCCATTTCTTCAGAGTTTACACACACACACACACACAAACACCAGTATACTTTCTAAACAATTAACTAGACAATGGCCATATATTCAGTTTCAAAAAACAGGGGAATAGTTAAATATTAATTATACAGCCACTTACTTGGTGGACTATTATAAAGCCATCAAAAGTGGAATTTGTAGAGTAAAGAAATGTTAACAGTAAAATGATGACAAGGAAAACCTCAAGATTCAAGTTACGAAGGCAGACCCGAAAAACTATAGGCACGGGGGGGGGGGGGGGGGGCATTTATGCAGTTATGCAGGGACGTCATACAAAGTGAATATAGTGATCGCATAACCAAAAGCATTATTTTAAACATAGAAAAGAATTGGAAAATAAACGCTTGTTAATTGGATGAATGATTGCCCTCAGGCAGGGGGGAATTCTAAGCCTTAATAGCGAGGCTGGCAGGCTCCTCTGGACAGAAGGCAAGGTCTCCAGGCTCCAAGGGAGGATGCTATTTATGTCATTCTATGACCGGCCATGGCAGGCTCCAACAGAAGGCTCAGCAAGGCTCAGCCAGAGCCTGGGGAGAGCAGGCTCTATGAAGCAGGATTAGAGGGCAGACCTCGAGGCAGCCCAAGTCCAGATCCACTGGACTCGCATCAGGGTCCAGATGTGCTGCCGTTTTGACCAGGCTAGGAACATGCCACCCCTTCCCAAGGTGAGGTCCCCAAAGCCATCTAATTAGCACCACCCCAAAGAAGCTGTGTTAGGGAAGAACCCTTCCCTGCTGGTTGGTGACTACCACATATGGAGACCTAACAGGAAGCAATCAGAGAAGACACAGTGCCACAGGACTCCAGGTCAAGGTCTAACTGCACTCAGCTTCTAGCGCCTGCCAACTGTTGGTGAGAAAAGGGGCAATGAGAAATGGGAAGGAAGGCCAGGGTTTCTCAACCTTCTCCAAGGTGGTAGGACAAGCAGATGGCCTTCCACACCAGCGAAGACCTCTCACTAAATCCTCTTGCCCTTCATGCTCACATCCGTCACCCTGTGGGAAAGGACACCGTTGTCTGAGCAGAACTCTCCTAGCCGGCAGTGGGACAGAAGCAACTGGAGTCCCACCATAGGGGCTCTGGCTTCCCGAGGGAAAGGGATTCCAGGAAGGCTCTGGCAAAGCAATCAAGCCTTGAGGACCAGCTGCATGACTGTCCTGGCTGTTAGCATCTGTCCCACTGACTCAGGTTCCACTCTGTGTTCACCGCCTCTCCCGGATGTGCCTCAGTTTCCTCTGAAGCAAGTGAGTAGATCAGAGTATTTCTCTGGGGCTCCCGTCTCCTGCCAGAGCAGACGGGCTCTCCCGTGCCTCTTCCCGGAAGTGGCTTTTGGTTCCTGCTACATCTGCTCCAGGCTCTTTCATCTACTTGAGGGCTTTGCTGTGGGCTGCTGATAGAAACAGATTTTAAATCATCCTTTGCTGTGTCGAGTGCAAACACACCATCACTCCCGTGCCTAACAGCATCCGCCATCAATGAAAGGCCATATTTAGCAGATGTTCAGCAGTAATTACCTGGACATCAGACACTTTCTCCAACTTTAATTACTCGGCGATGGCAGCCTCACATACCCTCCCACGTGCCACCTCCAGCTCTCAAACACACACACACACAGTACCATGAACCACTTTCACCAGACAGGAACAGGGACACACTAAGAATCTCAGTAGGGTGGGTTTCTGGAATGGGGTCATCCTGAATGTGACAGTCACCTAAAAATAAAGAAAGGGTCACAGTGTCTGCCATAGCTTCCAGGAAAGTACTGTGGTAGTAATACCCTTCGTGAAATCACTTCAGGCCAGGTCAGACCCAGGATTTGATACACATTAACAGCCTTCAGAAAGGGTGATGTATAAAAGAAGTTGCCAACATTGCTTACAATTATGCTGGATTGTGGGCATGCTCCTAATCCTAGCAGACCAGCAACACATAGACTCCCATTATTTAATGGGTCCAAGACAATGGTGGAATTAAAATACTGAATAGCATCAGCTTCTCTTGGGCTCTGTTATCACCAACCCCCTGAGGATGTAACAGCACAGATAGGTGTGTATACAAACGGTGGCTCCCCCAAGTGAGACTGGAGTGGACATTGTAAGATTTTTGCTTCCATCCCACGGCTAGCCAATCCCATTCCTGATCTGCCCAAGTGTATAGCTTCCGTGTCCCTGTACGGAGGAAAACACCAAATAGGAAGCTTCACAAGGTAGCCAGTGGATAGACAGAACTAGTCATTCAATGTGACCCGACACCCTTGGCCACGTGTAACCTGGGGTGAGACGGTGAATCACACCAATCAGAATTCCTGCCCCTGTATGACTCACTTCCTGGGAGTATGTGGTCGCTAACGGGACCTTAGATATCAAGGGCAGCACACTGAGAAGAACCAGGACCCTGAGAGAAGAAAAGGCTTCTGAGACAAGAAATAGAGCTATCTAGAGGAGCAGGCTCCGAGAAATGAGCATGGATGGGAACTCTGCAATGGTGTGGGCTGCAGAAACTGCCCTGTAGGTCCCTGCTTGGATCCTGATGCTTCCGAGCCCACCCTGGCAGAAATAACCTCCCTCTGCCTTCTGGAGATGCCTCTCTCAGATTCCCCTGGCTACCTGCTAGCCAATCCTAGCTATAGCTCCGCCCCATCCCAGTCACGTGAGAGGGCCTCCATGCCCAGGAAGCAAAGACAGCTCCAGAGGATACATTCCATCTAGGCATGTGTTTTATAAAAATTCTTATTCTTTTGGTGAGGAGTGCAGCTTTTCTTCTAGGCTTTCACAACCCTCTTGCTCATCAAAAACAGTGCTGTCCCACACAACCCCAGGCAAGCCACATGAGTCATTAAAGTCTTAGCCACTGCATTATTATAAGTTTGGGTTTCGTTTTCTTTCTGTTTTGTTGTTGTCGTTGTTTTGCTTTGGTATTTTTGTTTGTTTGGTTGGTTGGTTTTTGTTTTTGTTTTTGTTTTCTGAGACAAGATCTCACTATGTAAAACTGGCTAGCCTGGAACTCTCTATGTAGATCAGGCTGGCCTCCACTTTCCTCTGACTCCAAAGTGCTGAGACTGAAGGTGTGTGTCACCAAGCCCGGTGATCATGGTTCTTTTTTGTGTGTGTGTGAAAATCATTGAAACTATGTATTTCCTTTATTACAGTATGCTAAAGTTTCACAGCTTGAGCAAGTGATCCATATCACGTTGATAGGATGTTTTATTCTTTCTCCAAACTAAATCGTCAGTGGATTTTACACCGGCACTTCTCGGCACACTCACCGTGTTTCAAGTGCGGGATGACCGTGTGCGGCAGGAGGGCTGCAGTACTCAATAAAGGAGGCCTCAAATTAGATCTCTTTCGCATCAGCCTCCAGCTCTATTGATAGCGGACAAAACCAACTTGTGGAGTTAAAGGCAATTTCATTTCTTCCAGTTTACCGGGAGCTTTTCTGCAGATTTACTCGGGCTCATTTTGCCCCTGCCACCAGCCTTGAGGTGAAACCAGGGTGCCAGAAAGACTGAGCCACTTGCTGGTGGGGACATGGGGACATGAGATTGTCTGTTCTTATTCTAACCATATGGGGGGGGGGGCTAGGGGACCACCCAAGGAAGGTTGTCTGGTCCAGCCTGGGGGGCTGTGTCGGTTTCCAATGCCTGACCTCCACACCACACCCATCTCTGTACAGTCTCCTCCAGACCAGTCCCTGTGCCTGGGCTTGCCAAGTGTCCGAATTTGCAGCCTGTCCAATGTCTCAAAGCCCATCGCACCCCACTCCTTGTCCAAAGGAGTGGGGCACAGCCAGAATGCCTGCATTAAGAAAGAGAACCATTTCTTCAAGTACAAAACTAGCCAGTCAGTACCTGGGTTGCAAAGAACATGCAAGACAGATCCTGGACAAGTCGAGAGAAGCAAACACTCTTGAGAGGAGAGAGAGTAGCCATGTGAACATGCAAACCCTGGGAACTCAGACAGGGAAGTGGATTATACGAAGAAGATGAGCACCTCAGATCTTCTCAGCGTGAGTCAGCCATTGTCCCTCCCTGGCCTTCCCCTCCTGCCTTTGGCCATCCTCCAGGAACTAGAAGAGCTTCCAAATCTTCCTTCTTTCTTTCTTCCTTTCTTTCTTTTTTCTTTCTTTCTTTCTTTCTTTCTTTCTTTCTTTCTTTCTTTCTTTCTTTCTGTTTTTCTTTTTGTTGTTGTTGTTGGTTTTTCAAGACAGGGTTTCTCTGTATAGCCCTGGCTGTCCTGGAACTCACTTTGTAGACCAGAATGTCCTCGAACTCAGAAATCTACCTGCCTCTGCCTCCTGAGTGCTAGGATTAAAGGCGTGTGCCACCACGCCTGGCCCCAAATCTACATTCTTATGAGGGTCCTTGTACCTTGTGCCGTTCGGGAACTGACTACAGGCAGGCCTGTCTCAGGAGCCTAATATTTCAGCCATTAGTAGCTATGTAACCTGAATAACTCACTAGATTTGTTTTCTTCCTCCATTTCACCATCTGGGAAATGGGCACACTAATATTACAATCCCATAGGATCACTTTAGGGATACTTGGGTACTGGAGTAGAGCTCAGGAATAGAAGTTCCCTGGGGAAGTAGACACTTCTCTAATTCCTTGTTTCTGTTGTTCCTACTCTGCCCTCTCACCCACTGTGGTACCCCTGGTGAGAGGGCCATAGGGAAAGAAACCAGCACAGAGAGAGGAGATAAGGGGGAGTGTCTGAAAGGTACCTCCTGTTACACCTAGTGAGCTCGCTCAAGCTCCAGCCCCACCTGTCACCCAGTGCTATCCAGTTGCATCCAGGTGACTTCTGATATCTCTATGCAGAGGAGTGGTGAGGAGTCTAGCCGCACAGTCCTGCTGACGTATAGCTACGTAAGCATTCTTCTACAGGCTCAGTGGGCACAATCCCTTGCAGGGTACCTGAAAAAAGTCAGTGGGCATCTTTGACCTTCCAGTGTGTCTGAAATCTCTTCACAGATCTGGGAGAAGCTATCCTAAGGAATGTCCCATCACCTCATCCCAGAACTTTGGTGTCTGTGCTAAGTGCTGCCATGGGAGTTACCCCAATCTGCATTCCCAGTGTTGGCTGGAAGCCTCCACTTTAAACCTCACATTTTATTTATAATCCATTCTATTCTAGAAGAGCTAAGGTAGCTTATAAGGTTTATGAAAAAATTATGTTATATTAAGTAAACAGATAAAAATATATATTATATACTGCCAAATTTGAAAAAGTCATTGACCCCTATGTATAGTGTGTTCAGCTTTTTCTGAATATATGCGTTTTCACGTGTACACGTGTATGCCCGTGGGCATGTGTTGAACACTCGTGTATTATAGGAGAGACAAGCTGTACCAAATTTAACAGGTTGTCGCAAGAAACAGGTGGGGAATTATAATTAACTTCATTTTTTTCTTTACATTTTTCTATATTTTGTTACCTTTTTTATAGAGAATCTATATATGTTTTATAATAAGAAAAATAAAGCAATGAAAATATCTCCAAAGAAAAATAGTTGAGACCGAAAAAGCTCAACCAAGAGTAAAGACATAAATTGCAAGCCCACGGTGAACCTAAAACAGCTCATTTTCCATGGCCAAGCCACATGCTTGGAGCTTGGTTTTCTAGCAGTCAATAGATAAAGAAAATCTGATCAGTTGCATGGGTCACGGGGTGCACTGGATATAAACAGAACGATTGCTCAGAAAAGCCTGGCTGTTCCTAGTATCAAAGCCTAATGCGATGCATCCCCTGGGTCCCCACTGAGAGCTCGCTGTGTAATAGGCTGAACACTGTCAGCTCACAGCACCAGGAGCCTTGTAGGGCTGCTCTCTCAGCTGCTCTTCAGCACCCGGTGAGGGCATCGCGTCCAGGAGCAGTGCAGGGAAAAGCAATCGATCCTTCCTCTCCTCTGTTTTCCTTTTGTTTCTGTCCTGTGTTCTAGTTTGCTTCCCATTGCTGTTCATGAACACCATGATCGAGGACAACCTAGGGGAGGAAAGGGTTCGCTTCAGCCTATACTTTCCACTCCATCGCTTAGGAAACCCGGGAGCAGGAGCTCAAGGAGAAACCTAGAGGCAGGAACTGAAGCACAGACTACGGACAGACACTTCTTACGGGTTTGTTACCCATGACTTTCTCACTTTGCTTTCTTTCAATTAGCAATAACCGAGTCTCAGATAAACCTCATTGGCTACGATACCGCCACTGCGCATGCGCAAAGCTTCCATTTGCTTTCTTATACAACCCAGGATCACTTGTCCAGGGGTGGCATCACCCACAGAAGGATGGGCCCTCCCATATCAATCATTAGTCAAGAAAATGTCCTGCAGACTTGCCTACAGGGCAATCTGATGGAGGAGTTTTTCTAAACTGAGTTCTCCAGATGACTCTAACTTTTATCAATTTGACATAAAATCAGCCAGCAACCTCTCTTTGGCTCTTTGGCTTGTTCTCTCTCTCTCTCTCTCTCTCTCTCTCTCTCTCTCTCTCTCTCTCTCTCTCTCTCCCTCCCTCCCTCCCTCTCTCTCTCTCTCTCTCTCTCTCTCTCTCTCCCATCTCTCCCTCCCTCCCTCCTCTCTTTCTCTCATTGCGTTCCTCCCTCCCCTCTCTCTTTTTCCCTCCCCAGCTCAGTTCCACTCTCTTCTTCCTCAGATGCACTGGTCAAAGATTTGCAGCACTGACAGAGCCTGACCTCTGATGGAAAGTATGACGGACAGTCAGCTTGCTGAAAGCAACTCAGATCAGCTGACAGCAGGATCAGGCCTTGGTTCCAGGTCCTAGACCAGCACCCTCCTCCATTCACGGATCTTTGTGGCCCGATGACACTCATGACAGTGGCCCTCTGTTAGCTAAAAAACAGGGACAGTCATTCTTTGTGCCTGGCAATAAATAATTAGAATGGCAGGGTATACATCTGCATCTGCCTGGAGGAGACTCTCCCTGTCTCTCTCTCCCTTCCTGCCTCTGTTTATCTCTGTGAATGTGTTCCTATCTCTTCCCAACTCTGCCTTTGCCTCTCTTTCTCTCTCTCTCTCCCCCCCTCTCTCTCCCCCTCTCTCTCTCTCTCCCCCCCTCTCTCCCTCTCTCTCTCTCTCTCTCTCCTCTTTTCTCCCATCCCACATATACACAAATGGCCACATACCAATGTATCTGTCCTCATGTCTTAGAGCAAACAAACTTGTCAAGAAGAGGCTTTCTGGTACTTCCAGGATGGAAGCCTCATCCTGTGCAGGGGAAGATGGGTCCTGGAAGCGAGGGTGGGAGCTGCAGTAGGAAACAGGAAGCACTGAGAGCACTTGGCCACGGGACTTCGCTTTTTCCAGATGTTTCTTCTGAGGCCCCAGGTCTCGTCCTAGTGAGACAGATGCTCCTGCCTTAGCTAAACATGTCTACCAAACTCCTCTTCTTGGCCCCATCCTCTCACTCCAATGGACTTACCAAAATACCATGCAGAAGATCTCAAATGAAACAGGGGCAGGCAGGAGGGGATGGCTGACCCTCTGCCCTCCTCTCCTGCAGCCCCATATGGTCTTGGCATAAGAGGGCTGTAGAAATCCAATAACATCTTCGGAACCCGTCCAGATTTAACAGAGCCATCTGTGGAAATGTAGCTTGCCAGGGTGGGAGTGGCGGGGTGCACCATGGCTACAGATTGAGGGTCAAGGCACCGTGCCAGAAGGGAGAACTAGAGAAAAGAGGGTACCTTTGAGGTGGGCAGAGGCATGAGGATCAGCCAGTGAATTAGCACCAGGATGGCGCTGTCTTTCCTGTGGTGAGCACTTAAAACATGGAGGATTATGCTCTCATTGTAGTCAAGTGCACAGTGACTGCCAAGAGGGAGGTGGGACGGGTAATCTGAATTTGGACAGACTTTGTGGCTCTGGGGCCCTGCAAGCTAATCCATTTGGGGGCAGAGATTCAAGATAGACCTGGAGCAAAAGATACTTTAGGATCCAAGGATCCTCTGGAGTCTAATAAATGACAGTGTAGCTCTAAACATGGACCGGGATACAGGAAGGTAAGCATCTTACAATATGCTTTCTATACCATCACGATTTTGCCATTTCTTTTATTATTTCCAGCTAATGCAAATGTCTAACAAAGGGGATTTGGTATTTATGCTTTCTTTTAAAGACTTGACAAACGAACAAGATGAGGAGGAGAGGAGGAGGAAGAAGAAGAGGAGGAGGAGGAGGAGGAGGAGGAGAGAAACTCCTCTTTTTCATTGTACAAGGAGAAGTCGGGATACTCAAAGGTTTGCCCCATAGTAAACTACCAAAAGCCCAAGGTGAACCAAGACTGTAGAAACCAAGACAGCCATGTGTGTACCTCCCAAGCAAACCAACCCAGGTCCATCAGGGATACTGCATATAAAAGAGGAGTTTCGAGAGGTAACAGGCAGGGGAAGCCAGGGAGAGAGGAGGGGAAGGGGAAGGGAAGAAGCTAAAGGGCAGCTAACAGAAGCCACAGAGAGGAAATTATAGAAGAGTAGGTATGGGGGTGGGGCAGGACACAGGGCCTGGGACCATGGGAGGAAACTCACAGGAGGACCTGACAGTGGAGGAAATCCCAGAGGAAATCCACCTGGGACACTTGTCCCCAAGGAGGATCACAGGCAGCAAACAGTCACCCTGCTGTTCTCTGTTCTCTGCCTCTCTGCAGCCAGAATTCACTCCCTCCTCCAGACATGGCTTACAGGCCTTGGGGACCCGGAGCCTCCCTTGTCTCCCCTGATGGACTGAGACACTGGAAGGACCCAGAACCTACATTTCCTGCTCCCCCAAACATACCCAGATCTTCAAGCCCGAAGGAAATAAGGCAATGGCCTAATAGGGAAGAGGGAGGAAGGCTGTTCCTGGTCCAGGCTGGTGGCCAAGGCCCATCCTCCCATTGTGATGCTGTTTCCCTTCCAGCTGCCTCTGTGGTGCTGGCCCAAGGGTAAGCAGATAAACACTCTCCTGGCCCAGAACCAACAGGCAGAGGAGAGGAGCTGTTGCAGCTGACTCTGCTCTTTGGGGGCCCTGACTTGTACTCCCTCATGCCCTCTGCTAGCCAGCCACTGGGTTCCCAGGGCATGCAGTGGGCTATGACAAGAGTCAACAACAAGAGCTAGTGTGAGAACAGCTCTGCTCCCCGTTCTTCAAACACAGAACCCCACAAGCTCTCTGGGGCTCTGGGAGGAAAAGTTCAGGGAGGCTGGCATCTCTGCCCATACCAGGATTTCTATGTCAGTCCTTAAGCCATCTAATGGCTTCTCTAACCAAATGTCTGAGACACTCCTCCTGTCCACACTCCCTATCCCCACCAGTAATTTAGTGGGCCAAGTGGTAGAGACAAGCCCCATCCCTGAGCCCTCTCAGCTTAGAATTACAAGTGGAGCCAATCTCCCCAGGGGTAAAGCTGGTGGTCAACTTCAGTTCCCAGAGGTAGCGTCCAGCAGTGCCCTCAGGCTGGCTCACAATGAAGTGCAGAGAAGAAGTGAGGCCCAGCTCCTCTGGGGAACTCCCAGCTGTTTTGATGTGGAAGGCAGATGACAATGTCACTGAGTGGTGGAGAGGGAGCTTTGCCGCTGATGTTTTAAGTGACAGCCATTGTTCCTTGGCAATTTTATGATCAAAGAGAAGAAAGGGGCCTTTTTAAGAAGCCAAGTGGCACATTTATGGGGCCCCAGAGGATTTGGGGGAAGAGGCTCCAAAAGAGGAGGAAGGGAGAATGAAGGGTAAACGGTAACAAAGAGGATCCAGGCTGGAGTCTTGCAAGCCTGGCTCTCCCCAGAGTCGCAAGCATGGAAGCAGTTTCCCACCACTCAGCAGACACTGGGGCTCTGCTGCTAAGTGAGCCCAAAAGTGGGCCAGCAGAAGTGATAAGCATTGGACAGTGATGGCCCCTTCTCCTATAACAGAGGCTTCCTGAGCCAGACCCAGAGGACGCACATCCATGTCTTCCCTCCTACTCCCCTGCCATGGCTTACCTCCTACCCTACTCTCCCCATCAAAGACAACAATATAGGCAGTTTATCCCAAGGGCAAGTATGGACAGATAGACCCCAGAATGGGTCTTTACAGTGTCCAGACTGGGCTAAATCTCATGGCAGCCCCCATGAGCATCTGATCCAAGATCCTGTAGCCAGGCATCTGACTCAAGATTTTCACTGTCTCAACAGCAGTTCTCCCTGAGCTCTCCTCAGAGGTAGCAGTAAGAGCCATGCATCCAACTTCCGGCTCCAGCCAACTACTCTTTTGTTTGTTTGTTTGTTTGTTTGTTTGTTTGTTGAGACAGGGTTTCTCTGTGTAGCCCTGGCTGTCCTGGAACTCACTCTGTAGACCAGGCTGGTCTCTAATTCAGAAATCCGCCTGCCTCTGCCTCCCAAGGTGCTGGGATTAAAGGCGGCGCCACGCCCAGTCCAGCCAACTACTCTTAAGCCAAACACTTCTCTATCCATAGTCAGGCACGCTTCCCTTTCTCATCCTAGCTCCACCCACTTCCAGGTCCCCAGTTCTGCACCGGTGGGATCCTCTCCTGGAAGGACCAGAAGCGTCTTCCCTGTAAGCCTAGCCTTGCTCTCAGCCGCCTTCCTTGAATGCACTCACAGTGGAGTCTCCGCAAAGGCGGCAGCAGGATCTGGCAATTTCCTCCCAATGCTGTCCCTGTGGCTTCGCCCAGAGCTACTGCCCAGCAGTTCATGTCAGCAGACCCTTCAGGTAGTTTGAGAATCACTTGTGAAAGGCAGAGACTCTCAACCACCCATGCTGTGTCTGCTGACCCTGTGGGTCTGGGCATGACACTCCAAGGCCCTGCCTTAAACTCCTGGCATGCTGTGGTCCCTACCGTTCCCTTGGGGCTTACATACTACACCCCATGCGCACATATGGTTTCCACAGTCCATGTGTATCTCACCTTTGCCAGCATCCACAAGATACCTTGTGGGTATTCAGTCTATATCCTAGAAATAGGGGCCCATGAACCCTGAACACTGCTCCATCACTGAAGAAAGGGTTTCGTGCCACCAAAGGCATTTTGCACAAGGGCTGGGAAGATGACTTAGGAAGTGTTGGCTGCGCAAGCGTGAGTAAGTGTATTTGGATCCCCAGCACATACTCAGAAAGCTGACTGTGTCACTGTTTTCCTGTAATCCCAGAACTGAGGAGGTAAAGACAGATGGATCGCTGGGGCTTCCTGGCTAGCGGGTTTAGGCAAACCGTTGAGCATCAAGCTCTGTAAGCCACTGTGTGTCCAAAAAAAAAAAAAAAAAAGTCAGGAGAAAAACCTAGGAAGATATGTGATATCAACCTCTGGCCATTATACGCACATCTGCACACAGGCACACACATGTGTGCACACACATGAACATGTATTTCATACAACACAGACCTATGTGTGCACACAAAGAACACATTATTGTTTGAGGTGTCACAGAGAAGTCTGACAGAGTGGGAATCTGGAAGATTGGGCCATCGCCACCGAGAGCAAGCTTGCTGGCCCAATGGCTTCCTACAGCTCTGTAGCGCCGTTATCGTACCAGCAACACAATAGCAAGAGAGGTTATTTCTAGTTTAAATTTGTCAATATTAATCTAATGCCTGCAATGAATGGAGTGGTGATGATAAACGGGGTGTTGAATAAAGATGAAGGCTCCAACAGCAGAGGAGAAAACTCCCTCTGACTTAAGTTACCGTCTTGATTAAAATTTCCATTTTATTACCGTAATCAGCAATCTTTGTTCGGTGTGCTACAATTTCTATTTTCCCCACTTAGAGAGATAATTAACAACACTATAAACATATTAAAAGTAAAATGTTTATTAAAATTGCTCTGTTATCGGTATTTAACTTCTTTTTCAGAGATATGGTGGTTCAGTAAGACACACCCATGCCTCCAGAAAGCTTTTCTCATTCTTAAATGAAGCAAGCCCTCCCTGCTGGGAGCCTCACCCTGGCCCCAAAGTCCCCAGAAGCAGACAAGCCCGGTCCTGGTTACACGCTTGTATATCCTGTCACCTTAACTGCAATTAATCCAACTGAAAATATCTTTGAGCATAAAAGATTCATTTAACCCACTACTTAGGTGTGGCTGGGGTAGAAAAGACACAGTTGGGAAACTGAGGCACAGGAGAACACAAAAAGGCCTCCACATAAGGCATATTCACAACTCTCTGGAATAGGAAAAATTATTCCATGAATGAATACTCATTATGAGCGTGGTCTATTCGGGGTTTGGGGTACGCACCATGCCACCACACCCCCGGGAGCTGACTCCACACAGGACACCAGATGCATGTTTTGAGCCAAGGTGAGAAAATTGTCTGAGTCTGGCTTTTTTTTTTTTTTTTAACAAAACACTGATCCTTATTCAAACACAGAATCTAACTCCCCACATGAGATCCCTGTCCATGAAGTGCAGAAGTCTGGATCCAAATGGAAATGACCCTGAGGTCCCAAAGCAGCATCCTAAGATCTTCTAGTCTCTGTTTCTATCTTCCGTCCCGAACAGCACATCTTACAGTAGACCAACACTCCATGGTCACTGGGTTCCAAAATGAGATAAGGCTGGCAGAACTCAGTCAGTAAAGGACCTGCCTTATTGGCATGAGGACCTGAGCTCAGTTCCAAGAACCTGCATAAGAAGCCAGAGCTGTTGTCATGCACATGCGGTGTCTGTGCTGGGGAGGTGGAAACAGGCAGATACCCGGGGTCTAGTCTCTTGATGAGTTCCAAGTTGGTGAGGGATCTGATATCAAACATGATGGAAAGTAGCTGAGGGGCAAAACCCAAGGTTGCCTCTGGCCTCCACAACAAGTATATTTATACATGTGCATGTGTAACTCCCTCCCCACATGCACTCACATACATACATACATACATACATACATATATAATACATACATACATATATAATACATACATACATACATACATACATACATACATACATACATGCATACATACATGCATACATACGTATACACATGTGGGCACCAGAAACTGTCCTCCCCATAACTACCAGGAGTCTAGAGGATGCCACAGGACTACCACTATCCCTAAAGAAAGCTTGGCTTAAAGGTCTTTGGTGCAAAGTCTCATGGATTAAGCAGACTCTCAGCATTTACAGACTGGGAAACTGAAGTTTAGTGCAGGTAAGGACCCTGAGTTAAGTCACCAGGCCAAGAGCCGGGTGGCTGCCCTAATGCCAGCTGCTTTCTATACTAGCACTGGCTCTGGCCACAGTGAGGGTCTTCTTCGGAAGCAGGAAGCCCAGCCTCTCTGCTGCTGTTACCAGCCCCCGAGACCCCATATCAGCCTGTCTGTGTGGGATGGCTTTTTTTTTTTTTTTTCCCCATGGTGTGTGCTTTAACCCGGAGCACAGCCACAGGTATCCTGGAGCCTCCACAGGGAAGATCACATTTTGTTAGTCAGTGTGAACCGGAGCCCACCCCCTGACCCCAGTGGAAGGAACTGGCACTGAAGCTGACCATACTTGGGGAAATGAGAGGAAGCAGTTCAGGCCCAGGGGTGAGGGCCATTCATCTCACACCACCGAAGGAAATGAAATCATTATGTCTGCAGCTACAGAACCCAAAGAACAAATTTCCTGCCAGGATAATAAATGGATTCTTTTGTTTTTGCCTTGGCTCCCATCACATGACCCTCCTTCCTCATTCAGGTGACTCTGTGGGATAAATACCCAGAGGTCTTAGTTTCAACCTGGGAACAAGACTGGGTGGGGGGAGTGGGGATGGGGGTATCACCAGCACCCACCCTTGCTCACTCTTTTCCTTTCATCTTTCCTTCCTAAAACACTTCCTATGCTCTCTTGCCCTCTCTTCACAGACTTTCATAGAAAGACCCCCCCCCTCTCTACCACCAGCTAAGAGGCTTTGTGGTAACTGTGGAGAAGGGTGGAAAGAAGCCATTTTTACCACTGAAGAGGTGTCACACAAGATGTACTTTGGAAACAATAATGAATAGTAAATGTAAGCTATAAAGTTCCCAGGGCTGGCAGAGGAGCACCAGGGATATGCTCCAGGTGATGTGCACGAAGGGAGCAATGCGGAGCTTGGGAGGTGTGGCAAAGGCAGCGTTATGGCCAACCTGGGTTCCGCAGGACTACACTAACAGTCTCCCAAATGGGGCCTCGGAGCCCTGCCCTGGCAGATGTCGATGTGAAGCAATGAACCACTTCATAACGAGCTTCTGTTCAGCCACAACCCAGAGCGCTCAACTTCTGAATTTGCAAAGAAAAATCGCTCCTGGCTTAACACCCAGCAGGAGCCTAGTACAGGGTAAACAAGACAAGGAGAAGCTGTGGCTGCCCCTTGCTCTTCTGAGAAGGGGTAACAGCCAAAAAATTGCACACTACTCTGATGGGGGGAGAAGGTAACTCCAAAGGACAGGGTTGTAGTGAGTATTTAGGGTTCTATAAAAACACTGACATAGGAAAGTGTTTTCCTTTTAATCCCAGGTATGGGATTCGGAGCTGCTTCAGATTGTAGACAGCAACTGACTATGATTTGTCTAGTGCTCTAGCAGTGGCATGATTTTGCTAGATGCAGACAGTTACTGTGATTGGGTGACATTTGAATTTCTGGAGACTTTTCAAAGGGTATATAAACGGCAAGGGCCCCAAGAGGGGTGTGGTTGCTTGGTGGGTGTTGTTGTTAGTCTGTTTGTTAAGTAGTTGTGTGAGAAGAGGAGAAGGAGGAGGAGGAAGAGCAGGAGGAGGAGGAAGAGGCAAAAGAGGAGGAGGAGGAGGAGGAGGAGGAGGAGGAGGAGGAGGAGGAGGAGGACTAGAGATGACTTTGAAAGGGAAAACTGGATGTCACCTCCTTCCTCTCCCCCTCTCTTAATCCCGGCCATGGGAGTGAACATTTTTGCTATGCCATATACTCCTACCCAGCACTATAGGCCAACAGAGCAAGAAAGCCAACCAATCACGGGCCAAAACCTCCAATACTGTGAGACAAAAAATGTCCCCTTTTTTCATAAATTAATATGCTGGCATTCCAACAAATAACCATGACAACACAGCATTAAATGTAGAAACAAAGATGAAAACATCAGAAAACACAAACCATAGGGCAGCTATATATCACTAATTAGCCCAGGTAAGTTATTACACAAAAGAGCAGTGAAATCCTTTGGGGATAGGAAAATAAGAACCTCTTGCACTTAGGGAGGTGGTTCAGAGGGTAAGTGCTTACTGCACAGGCATAAGGACCTGAGTGTGAATCCCTGTGACTATTTAAAAGCCAGATGGGGCAGCAGCATGTATCTATAACCTCAACACTGGCATGGAAGAGATTACAGGATCTAGGCCATTAGTTTAGCCAGTCAATGAGCTCAGTGAGAAAAGGATCCTGGGGCTGGGTGGAAACCAGCCATACCAGATCAGTGAGAACTGGGTTTGGTTAGAGAAAGTGGGGTGGTTGAGGAAGACACACAGAATCAACCAGCACATTTGCCTATGTGCCTGTGCATGTACACACACAAATACATATACACACACACACACCTATTCCCCACAACATACAGACTCCAAAAAAGTTGTCTTCTGACAACATGCACACCATTACACACACATTAATATATATGCAAAGAAAAAGAAAACTTCAGGGGTGATACGCTTTATATTTCATTTTTAACACCAAAAAATAAGATACAGTAAAAGAAACAGGAAAGCACGCCCCATGCTCCAGACAGCTAGCAGTCAGTAGAAACCGAGGGAGTCTCTCACTGCTGGATTCCATACCCCTCAAAGCAGTACCGTGGATGTATTGAAAATGTGCAGGAAACCATGTAGAAATAATCAAGAAAAATACAGCTATGAACAAACAGATCATCTTCTCGGAGCTAGTTGTTATTCTTCATTCAAAACAGAAATTCTAGACTTGAAAAATACACAGTGGAAATGAGACCCTCACTGGAGGAGCGCAACAGACGTTGCCACAGGAAAAGGAGATCTCGAGAACCAGCTAACTTGAAGACAGAGTCATGGAAATTATTATGTCTGACAAACGGAGTCAAAAATGCAAAAGAAACACAGAAATCCATCTGCTGGCATCATACAGACTCATGTAAATGTGACAAAAAAACTAGTAAAGGAAAAAGGAAAAGAGAAAAACTTTTTTTAAAAAAATCAAGGTTCAAGTTTAATGGGAAACAACAATCTATCTACATTGAAATCTTTAACACTGGGAGATAAATATAAAAAGTGTCGCACCTGCACATACCACAGCCAAGCCAGAACATTTGAATGAGACAAGAAAAACAGATAACACATACAGAAGAACATGGATGTGGTGAGCACCTGGCTTCTAAAGCAAGGAACAATAGAATGTTTCCAAAGTATAAAAGAAAAATCTACATCCAGCAAAGTATTCTATAAATGTAAGGACAAAATAACAAAGATGTTCCTGGATGACCCAGGACCAACAGACTCTATTGCTACCAAACTTGCTTTCAGCATAAAAATACTGGGAGAAAATTGCATTTAGAATAAAAATAAAGAGCACCAGAAGTTAACTAGAAAGCATAAGAGGAAATTAAAAATGGTAAATATAGGAATTATTCATGAGAATTAACATTATCTCTTCATTAAAAGGCTTAAAAATAAAGTAACAACCTGGACTGTGTTGGTTTATGGCATAGGACACAGGGAAAGGATCCAGGGACCTCACAGAAGAGAAGCCACTTTAACCAGGTCATGAAAGATATGTTCAGAGAGAGAGAGAGATGGGGATCTCTCCATCTC
This sequence comes from Mus minutoides, assembly GCA_902729485.2. Taxonomy (NCBI): domain Eukaryota; kingdom Metazoa; phylum Chordata; class Mammalia; order Rodentia; family Muridae; genus Mus; species Mus minutoides. Next base: position 42,906 of record LR753618.1, on the reverse strand, counting down.
TTCCACTCTAGGCAGAGAAGAAGATTTCGCTGATGGAAGGCATGCTTGAGGAAAAGCAGGTGTGAGAGGTGAGCATGTGGGCTTAGGGGTGGAAATGGCAGCTGGGGGGCAAACGAAGAAACTCATGGAAAACTGACCTGAGGAAACAGGGCCACTCTCTGTCCAATCAGAGAGGACAAGAAGGGTATGTAGGCAGCAGAACTAGACTTAGTAATAATGGAAATCCAAGATCAAGGTTCCAATAAGTTCAGAGTCTGCATCTACCCACTTACAAGGCTGTTTCCCCATGGCCAAGTCCCTCCCAGAGGTCCCATGTATCTCTTTTGGGGGTTAAGATATCTATTTATTAACTCAGATGGACCGCCAATAGTCAGATCACAGTACAACCGTAATGCACCATCGTGATGTCCATAAAGATGTCTTATCTACTGTACAGTTCTCAAAGTCCCTACGGGTGATCTCACACACGGGTATAAAGCAACAAGGGAAACCGTAAGTGGCAGAGAACTCAGAGATGGAAAAATATAATTTGAATCAAGCCACACAATACCAGCTACATTGATGTGTCGCCATGCCAAGCCCCGTAACTTAAGCTTGCAACAGTGCACAAAGAGTGCAAACAGTGCAGAGAGATGTTCTCAAGCTCACAGTGGACGGTTCCACCCGACTCCTGACAGCATCCGCTAGCAGTAAACAGAGGACCGTGGGAGCTTGAGCCCACCCCACCTCCTGTCAAGAGCTGCCACTCCACTGTTCCAGATCTAGGAAGGTTCCCTAGAAGGAAAAATACCTGGCTCAGATCTCCTCAGTGGTAACCAATCAGGCACCTCCTGCCTTGCTCTGACATGTCTCAGAGACAAAGCTGGGCAGATGGAACAGGCTCTTGGCACCCAGAAGCCCTGCTCCTCCATAGCTATGAGCAGGGAGAGCATCTGATGTGAAAATGTCTCAGCCACTGTCTGAAATGCCCACATCAGAGGGCCCCTAGAAACCATGAAAGTCCATGACAGGCAAACGACATAAGTTGCCAGCCACACAGCTACACAGTCACCTCACGGCTTCTTAAAGAAAGAGGACGCAGGGAGACGAAGCCAGAAAAAGGAAGCTTTGAGAGGGTGGCGGGCTCTGGTTTGTGGGAGCCCCAAGATAGGACAGTACCTCTCAGTGCAAAAGTCACCCTTAAGATCATATATGTTGATTGGGGTCTGGGGGATGCAAGTTATGACTGTGTTCGCTGCACCTGAGAGTCAGAGGCATGAGTTCAAGGACAGCCTGATCTACAATGGAGACCCTTTCTCTGGATAGATAGATAGATAGATAGATAGATAGATAGATAGATAGATAGATAGATAGATAGATTAGATTAGATTAGATAAATGCACAAATGAACATTTGTATTGGGAAATGAGAAACAATGGGTAGCTGGTTGCCACAAGAATAGCGAGCATTCTGGAAGTAAGCCATTGTTCCCAGCCAGGGTCACTAAATCTTATCCTATGCTGCAAGTTGCACGGGGACCCTTAAAGGCTGCCACATCTGTCACTGAAGGATGGGCCGAGGGGCAGTCAGGGACCTTGCATTTATGGCATGCACCACTGCCGCACACTGTTAAAAAACGGCACCCAGACTGCAGCGTCCTCGCCAACTTCATAAAATACATTTTATTGGTATTGTTATGGTTCTGACTCAAACAACTTCATAAAATTTTCCGTCCTATGAAGTAGGTGCTCATATTCACCCACTCCTTGGAAAGTCATGGGCTTATTGCTAAGATCTACCTAACTTGGGATGAGCATAGAGACATTATTTATGTGGTGTGTGGTGTGTGTGTGTGTGTTTGTGTGTGTGCGCACGCGCGGGAGTGTGTGTGCACATATGCATGTGTGTATTTGTGTCCATGAGTGTGTGTGTATATGTGTGTGTGTTTGCACACACAGGTGCACATGTGTGTGTATGCACATGTGTGCATGCATGCAGGTGCATATGTGTAGTGGCTGTGCATGCAAGCCAAGTAACCTTTGGCTTCATTATCTTCAACAACCTCAAGTATTCTTCCTAAGAAACCATCAACCTTCCTCTCAAGACAGGTTCTCTCACTGGCCTGCAGCTCTACAAGAAGGTTAGCCCTGTGGATCCTCACCTCACCTGCCTACCTCCTCAGCACAGGAATTACAAGGCTACACTACCACGCCCAGATTTTTTTTTTTTTTTTTGCATGAGTGCTGAACATCAAACTCAGATCCTCTGAAAACACTTTACCGACAGAGACACATCCTCAGCCCTACTGGAATGCTTGTTGATGATTAGAGCATGCACAGGCTATTTGGCACGTGTTCATTTCCAGTGCTCATGGCCTACGAGAACCAGCATCATTTTATCTGGCCAGAGCATAGAGGCAAAAGGAAAAGAAATTGCAAGTTTTGTCAATATTTAAAAATTGATGGTTTTTTTTTTAATGCAGGAAAAAAAAAAATCACAACATTAGCCAGTGCCCATGTAGCTAAATGGGTCTGGGACACCTGCTTTAGATCAACCACAGATGCTGACACAGCCTGCTCCAGACAGCACTCTGTGCTGGGCCCTTAGAGAAGATGAGTGAGGTCTATCTAATGCCCGTGCCTCAGTGACGTGAGCTTCCCAGGAAAAATCAAAGGCTGAAATTTTGACATTAAAGAGTATGCCAGTAGTAGACTATGGAGAAAGAGATTTCTTACACAGAGGTAGGGAAGGATGTAGTCCTACAACAAGAGGCCATCTTCCAGCTCCTGCCCCACGATAGTGGGATGTCCCAGGGGTGGGAGAGGTCCAGTCCTTGTCCCTCCTCTGCGCATTGAACCAGTAACTTGTTATATACCGAGAATTACAGCAGAATCTTATTAAGTGATTCCCACCCTACCCAGCAAATCCAACAGGTCACCATACCTTTGGAGTGATGACTGGGGGTGGGACTTGGAACATAGCTAACAACTGTGGTTGAGTTCCCCAAAGCTTGCCAGCCCTGCCCTGTGCCAGCCCCTCTCTCAGGACACTGCCATTCTCTCTTCCTATCCTGAAACAGCATGGTGGAAGGTGGTGACCAGGTTGGACACTCTGGGGCCCAAGAAGAGTCCTGGTGTAGTAGAGTCTTCTGGAAGCTCAAGGGCAGAGGAAATTATTGACAGCTCCAAGCCCTGTGCTTGTATCGAAGAGCCACTCTTTCCTTCAGCAACACAGTCAGAGTCAAAGACAACAAAAGAACCAGCTAGAAAACCAGCTGAAGCATGCTATGAGCATCATAGAGCTGGGTACTATCCAATGACAAGCATGACAAAGTCAGGGATGTGTCTGCAGAGCATTGGTACCACAACCAGAAACAGGAAGCAGTGTGACAAGAGAGTCAAGTCAGTTTTACATCCTAACTCTAGGTGGGCCTATGACCTCCCTACATCTGTAAAGAGAAATGAAACTATTAAGTTGTATGCAAACAGTTTAATGAAATAACACATACAAAAGATTTAATGCACAGTGCTTGGCACAAGGGAGGTACTACCAAAAAATAATAGTGTTCTTCTGTCCGACTGTTATTGATAAATATGTATTATCAACCTATAGTAGAAAAGAAATCATGTAACTAGGCACTGGATAACCCCTACATGTTTTGTTCTTGATGATTCTATTCAAAATATTCCTGGGAGTAGAAAGTACACCTTTGTTTCTAGCTTGCAAGTCTCATGAAGAGGAGCCAGCTCGTTCTTTCCACGCGTCTGTCATGAGGCCGCCTCCACGTGGCCGTGGCTGCTTTGGGCTCATCATCAAACTGGGAGGCATGCTTTGTCTTAGATCCAGCCACAGCCATGAATTTTCCAGATATTAATTTTCAGAGAGTAAGAAAGGCTCCACGTGATTGATTTTATAGTTCTATTAAGTGAAGGATCTCCGAGAGGAGGGCGCTGAGCAATTACTCTCCGTGACTTCTGAGCATAGCACGAGGGGCTGAGGGTTGAAATTTGTGCAGATGACAGGTTACTAGGAAGAACTGATTTCACCAACAGGCTGGCAAGACTTTAGTATAAATTAAAAGGCTGTAGAGAAGACATTTGGGAGGTGCTCCCCAAAAGTCAACAGCCTGGAGGGACAGGCAACTAGGAAGCCAGGGACCCCTCTTGATCCTGTCCCTGACACAACAGGAGACTCTAGCTAGATCAGCTTAGTTTTCAGGGCTCAGACTCGTCATCACTAAAGGAGAGGAGGGACTAAAATGCCTGAGGAAGGACTAAGATGCCCTTTAGTTGAGAGGAAGAAAGGGGGAAGAGGAAATGATGTAATCATACTATAATCTTAAAAGAGAAAAAAAAAATGAGTACGTAGGACCTGCAAATGGCTGAGATGGTTTGGCTGATGAAGGCACTTGCCTCCAAGCCTGATAACCTGAGTTGGAGCTTCAGGACCCACCTGGTAGAAGGAAAAAATTGATACCCAAAGGTCATCCTCTGACCTCCTCACATGCGTCATGTCAGAAGGGCCCCCTACACATGCAAAAAACCAAATAGATAAATAGATGTAAACAAAAAAATTAATATAGTTTTTAATTAACTCCATTTTAATAATATCACTTTGATATTTTTAACCAAATATGAAGTAAGGTCAAAGACAAGACCACGGACTATTCCTTTTGACCATGGGGTATTTGAGTGAAAGTTCTGTTTCCATTGTACCCCAGAGCTCAGCCTGGGACTGTCTTTTCACTGCAGAGGCCAGACATCTCAAAATTAGCTGTACCAATACCTAACCATCATCCCTTTTCAGTATCAATTCTGCCTGACAAAGCTTTGGGTGAACACATTAGAGACAGGTATTTGCTGACATGTAATTTTCAATGTATTGCCCAAGCCAATTAAAGTCACTTATTCAACCTTATCAGACTGGTAAAATGACCGAGCAAACCCTCAATGATTGTGGCCTTTTCTGTGGGTGGAGAAATAATGTCATCTTTCTGTAGACGAACTCCTTCCAGATTAATCACCTGAGACCTGGAAAGGCTGGAGGGAGAGCTTCCATTTTGTTTCTGGCCAATGAATTAACTAAAGGTGGTAACTGAGTCTTCACTATGAACAGCCTTATGTTTCATATCTTGATTAAAGTCATGCTGTTTTATGTTTGTTGGTTTTTAAAGCCACGAGTCATATTTATAACTGAAATACTAACGGTGCACATACTGGCTCTTGAACATGAAGACTCAGGATACAAAAATATGTCGTTTTGCTGAAAAGAGTCTGAACGTCTGTTTCTGTTATATTTTATTTGCCTAATAGAATAGTTTTTTTTTTAAACTTCTGCCAAAATCTCACAAATCTGTTAGGCTAGAGATGGTTTACCTCTTAATTTGCAAGTATCCACTTCAATTTGTATTAATAACTGAAGTTCCTAAAAGGTTGTTATTTTTTTAGATGTAAAATTAAAACAAGATAAATGAGATAATTCTTTTAAATGCACCTTTTAAAACCCAATGCATATCTGATTTATGAAAAACAAGGTGATAAAAACCATTATTAAAATTTACTCTTTAATTGAGAAAGCTGAGCATAATGGGTGTTTAAATCATACCTTGCTTCCAGTGTATTGTGACAAATCAGCCTGAAAGGAAAGAACTCTTACTGTGCCTTAGATAATCTGCTCAGTGTGTCCCAGGAGATGGCTGTGGTACCCGGGTACAGCAATCCAAGACGAAGGCCCAACCCTTTGTGTGTCCAGATGTCCTTTGTTGACATGTTCCTTCAAACTGAGTGTCCACAGAAGGCTCAAACTGCTGGCTGGAAGAATCTTTTACAAAAACCTCATTATGAAGAGCCTCGCTGCTGTGCTGCTTGATAGAGCTCATAGTGTGGTCTGGTGTTTGAACCAAAATGGCACTCATGACCGGAACCTCCAACTTGTGGCCAAGAGTCCAGAGATGAGAGAAATGGGTGCCTCTGAGTTTCAATGTAGGGGTGACGTTGTGGTGCTCTGAAGAACCCAGGAAATCTTCATTCCCATTTCCTGCTCCCCTGCCTTCCCTTCTTCCTTAGTCAGAATATTCCCTTCACAGAGGAACCCTCAAGGCACAGAACTGAGGATGTCATCTCACACTAATCCATATCTGTCTCACCTGGCTTGATGAGGCAGGTACTGGAGGAAAAAGAACACAGGCTTTGCTGCCTGGTTGATGTGGGTACCACCTTGGCTCCTGCCATTTCCACCGACCTTGGGCAATTCATCTGGCCTCTCTGGGCTTCAGGGTAAACTGGTAAATGGGTTTGTGGTCCTGATTGTAGGCTGTGCAGATAAAGATATTAGCAGAGTAACTGACTGAAATATGAGCACCAATAAAGGCCATGCCCACTGAGGTATTAGTGTGTTATTCTATTCTAACTCTCTATAGGGCTGAAAAGTGGTTATTACACAGGTCGGAGCTCAGAACACACTGCCACTAAATGTGTGCTGCTGAGGAAGAGATAGAATCTCCCAAGTCTTTACCCCAATCACACTAGGGTGGACCTCATTGCTCTACAGCATCCCTCTAGAGTGGCAGGGCAGCCACTCTCACTCCAGGCCACCGTTCAACTTAGGCGCTCCCATCAGGACTGGCACACCTCCTCCAGTGTTAACACTGCCTCTCCCACCTGGCTGCTGACAGCACTGGGAACCAGAATCCGGGACTCCCTGTGGAATCCAAGAAAGAAAGGCTGCCAACCTCATGGTACCATGGGGCAGTCAACCGTGACAGCATGCCTCTAAATTACCCCCTGTTCACTTCACTGGGGAAGTAGCATTTGTTTTTATTTTCCAGGACAGACAGTCAATCATTTGTATGTGACAGAAATAAAGATAAATACCACCCGTTGAACTTTAAATCAAAATGCTAATCCCAGGCTGACTTCTCTGTCAAGGTCTGACACTGAAATAATTCAGCACACTTTGATTATGCCTGAAATTAATGCTGTGGTGGAGATTATGTCTATTAATCACAGATTTGATAGGATAGTCGCACATGTTCCTCTATTAGGGACATCCAGTGATGCTCCGATGGCCAGGAGACCTGTGCCTGGGTCTCAACTCACATATCACAAAGCAATCTCCAGTTAAGGTCTGAGGTAACTAACTACGTGGTACTTCTGTAGTGACAAGGCTCACAGGGTCACGTCTGAAAAGTTAAGGTCTGAGGTAACTACCTGGTGCTTCTGTAGTGACAAGGCTCACAGGGTCATATGCCTGAGAGGCATTTTTTAGGTGACATGTTCTGAATACCAGCAAAAGGCAAAGCGCCATCTTGTCTTTGCAAAGGACCAAGCAAGGAGAAGTTGAACTAGCCAACATGAGGTATCAGAGAAGACCTGAGAGAAGAGTGACTCCTTCTCCCAGAGTTGACATCTCAGGTCTAAACATCCAACAGTCATTCCAAAAGACCACTGGGATTCAAGAGTTTGTTTTCATTGGCAAGGGGTGTGTGTGTGGGGGGGGTCTTTGCTCTGGAGTTTACTAGAGGAGACAGACTGTAAAGGCAAATAGGCATTCCATCCCTTCAAGACTCAACTCCACCCCTCCATCTGCCCTCCTATGCAGCAAACAACTTCTCATAGTCACCAAGGTCTATCCTAGGCATCTGAGATGTGTTTCAGCCCTGTTGTCAATTAGGCTTGCTTTCTGGGGACTTTAGTGAGCTCTCTAGTCTAGGTCTTCTCATCCTCTGCCTCTGGAACAACCCAGAAGCCTTTCATTTGGCCTTCCTTCCCATCTCTCTGACTGCTACATTGTGGATGTAACTTATCTCTGTCAAAATTCATGTTAAAATGTCATTTCTAATGTACCAGTACTGGGAGGTGGTTAGACCTTTAGAAGCAATCAGGCCATAGATGTTCCCTTGTCCACCCCCATCATAAAGCAACTGATGGAGTTCTTGAGAGACTGGGTTAATTATCACAAGATTGGGTTGTTATAAAGAAAGTAGGTTCTTTGGTTCTTTCTCCCTCGCCAGAAGTTTACACTGTACTTCTACAAGGACGTCCTCGACCCAAAGCAAAACTGATACCAATGCCTCCAAAACTGTGAGCTACATAAGCTTCTTTGTAAATGTACCGACCTCAGTTTTCTTTATACAATAGCAAGAAAGAGTCTGAGATATTAGCCTTCTGGTTAATCACCACCCACCAAGTATCAATGAAGCTCTCTTTTGGTTGTCATGGATGGTGGTGGTAGTTCTTGTTATTATGTGTGTGTATGCTGTACACATATGCATTTAGGAACACATTCATGTGTATGAAGGCCAGATGTCAAGGTCAAGTGCCTTTCCTCAATCACTATCTTTATTATTTGTAACAGGGATTTTCACTAGGCCTGAAGCCCACTGATTCAGCTAGGCTGGCTGGCCAGTGGACTTCAAAACTTAACTGTCTCTTCTTCCCCAGCACTGGGTTTACAGATTCAATCTGACACACCCAGATTTTATATATGTTCTGAGGCTCTAAACTCAGGTCCTCCTGCTTAGGACAGGAATTTTAGCCACTGAGCCAACTCACTGGCACCACAATTGTCTTAAAAGTAAATTAGACTAAACCCTTCAGCAGAAACCAGCTAAAAGCTGAGAGCCCGTACTTCTTACTTTCCCCTCCCTGGCCCACCACACTCACCCCCTTTAGAGCACAAGATACTTCAGCATAAAAATGATTCAACAGAATCTCAGTACATTTGTCAAGGGCCGACGCTCCATGCCTCCATTGGTCAAGCATAGGTCACGCCTAGCCTAGAGCAGATGTTCTCATCCTGTGGGTCCCAGACCCCAGTGGGGGTCAAATGACCCTTTCACAGGGGTCACTTAAGACCATCAGAAAATACAGATATTTACATTGCAATTCATAACTGTGGCAAAGTTACAGTTATGAAGTATCAACACATATCATTTGTGGTTGAGAGTCACCACAGCATGAGGAACTGTATTAAAGGGTCACAGCATGAGGAAGACTGAGAATGAGAGCCACTCTTTTAGGTTTCCTTTTTCCTTTTGGTAAAACTCTTCTCATACTTCAGCACTCAAGTTTCTAGTCAGCTGCTCCAGAGATACTGGCTGGGCCCCTTAGCTGGACCCCACAGGATTCTGTCTCCTTCTGACCTACCAACCTTTACAGCAATCATTCCTTCTCCATCCACCTCTCCCATGAGAATGAACTTGATTTAGCCTGAAATAGTGCTTTATGCATCTCTTAGTCCCAACACAATCTTTGAACATATTAGGTGCTCAATGAAAGTTTACTACCCTGAACCAATCATGCTATAAAACTCTAACCATCCTTTAGTGCACTCTTTCCATGGGGAAAAATGTATTCCAAGTTCTTCCTAGCCTACTGGACACACAGCTCACCTGAGTCACTATCACAACGACATGAAAGTCATTTCATCTTTTGTAGGCAGGCTTTCTCATGAATGGAGGGCTTGTGGGGTCCCAGGTCAGTGTAAGGGCCCTGGCAGTTCAAGAAAGGAGAGTCCAGGTGGGTTGGCCTCTGTGCTCACTATTGGGGGGAGAGTGAAAGTCCAAAAAGACCCCAAGATGGTTTGTAGTATGTAGCTAAGCATGAACCATAAAACTGGGGTTCAAGCTAATCGGGCTGGGAAGTAGGTTAGGCATGCACTACATGTAATGCCACAGTTGCCAGGTGACTAAGCAGCAAACCACAGGCATGATTGTCAGATGGCTGAAACTGAAACTGGAACACAGAAGGGGTTCCCTTTTCAGCATTTCTCAGAGGCATGTCATGGCAGGAGATAAAGGCTTGGGCACTGCATTGGTTCAAGGTCTGTCCCAGCTTTCTTCTTAGTTCTTCCCCAAGCCAAGCTTTGGCCCCTTGAACATTTAGTGGGTCTCATCACTGCCCTTGTTCAGCTCCAACGAACATCTCTGCAACAAACCTAACCCTATCTTGCACAATGCTATTGGATCGGAGGATTCAGTAAAGCGACAAGTATGATATCCACTTACACCTGAATTCCTGGTAAACAATACATAATACTTGTAGTATAAGTCCGTGCTGAACATCACATGCAGTTTTTCAGGGCATGCTCCATGCAGTATTTTGGAAGTAGCAGCATGTGGTGAGAACCACCATTGAGATGGTACCCGGGAGGGTGGAGGCATCAGAGGCATGTCCTAGAAGAAAGCAAGCTTCTGAAACTCATTTTCTTTCAAAGAGAAGGACAAAGAATGTGAGTGAGTTTGTGAACTTGGGGAAAAGAAGTTAGAGAGAGTGGGGATGAGAAGGGGCAGAAGGTACAAACTCCAAGTCCACCCAGCTACGAGGAAAGATAGTAGACTCTAATCTAATAGGCAATCTCAATTTTACTCAATTCTAGAAAACCACTGTCTACTTCAAGAGAGCAGAAGAGGCAAAAAAAAAAAAAAAAAAAAAAAAGTCAGGTGAGATCCCGTTTTTCTGAAGAACTTCCCCCACCTGACTCCTCCAGAATATCTATCCTGATCTATAGCACTTGCCCTAACCAGGACACCCTTGTTCTTTATAAGGAGAGGGAAACATGAGGGAGGTCACAGTGGCTTAATAGACAAGACCCTCTAGACCCCTGTGGCTCACCAGATACCTGCTCAGAGGGAAGGGGTGTGTCAGGGGCCCAACTCAGGCATGCTCATCCCTGCCAAGGGCTCTCAGAACCCTTCTCTATACATCCCTTTTGAGATGAAGGACCAGAAAGCACCTAACCAGACTGGCACATTACATTGCCCGTTCTCATAGCATCAGCCACACTGCCTTCATTCCTGCTCTTAGCACACCCACCACTTCTCCTCCCACTCCAGTCAGGCCAAACTATCTTAAAGTCTTCTGTAAAACTGCTCCTCTATCCTCAACACAGTGTGCACTTAGGTTAATACAAATTTAAATTGGGGGCTATGAATGGACCAAAATTGGTAGAGTGCTTGATTGACTACCATGCACAACAATGGTCTTGGGTTCAATATCCAGCCCTGTATAAACCAAGTTGAGTTGGTCCGTACCTGTGATCCAGAACCTAGGAGATAGAAACAGGAAGAACAGAAATTTAAGATCACCCTTGACTACATATTGAGTTCAAGGCCAGGATGGAATATAGGAAAAGCAGTCAGATAGATAGATAGATAGATAGATAGATAGATAGATAGATAGATAGATAGATAGATAGATAGATAGATAGATACATACATACATACATACATACATAGATACATAGATAGATACATAGATAGATACATAGATAGATACATAGATACATAGATATATTAGGTAAATAAAATTTCCTTTATAAATATTTTAAAAGAAGAAAGGGATAGGAAAGGTGCTCTTCTACAATAAAAGGAAATAGTAGGGAAATTAGCAAAGTTGTGAAGTTGTCTAGACTGCATAAGAAACTGCAATGGTACTGAATCCATGCTCAGTAGGCACAGTCCAAAATCATGGTGTAGGGACGATGGGTTTCTTCTGAGGCTGGCCCTGGGTCTTACTCTCAGTGTTTCCGGTGGATTTCTGGCAATGCCTGGTGTGTTTTGCTAGAGAATGACCCAGATCCCTGCCTTCATGCCCACATGCTATGTTCCTAAGTGCCTATGTCTAAATGTTCCTTTTTCATTACGATACCAGTCATGGGGGCTAGAGAGATGGCTCAGCAATTAAGAGCACTGACTGGTCTTCCAGAGGTCCTGAGTTCAATTCCCAGCAACCACATGGAGGCTCACAACCATCTGTAATAATGAGATCTGATGCTTTCTTCTGGTGTGTCTGAAGACAGCAAAGTGTATTCATATACATAAAATAAATAAATCTTTAAAAAAAGACACCAGTCATGTCAGATTGAGGGCCCGTCCTATTCTGATATGATCTCATCTCCACTTCACCAACTATACTCACAAAGACTCTATTTCTAAATAGGGCCACAGGCAGAGGTTCCCAATGGGAGAACTTCCAGCTCTTTTCTGAGGAGCCAGAATCCAGTCCCTATCAAGGACATAGAAATTTGTAATTCACTGCAAATCTAAAAATGTTTCAAAATTAAGATGTTTATATATTTTAAGGTAATAACATGAAGGTTCAGGAAGAACTGAGGGAACGGTGGGGGGGGGGAGGGAGACGTCTCTCTCAGGGTTCCACAGCAAGCATCTTTTGGTAGGTACTTGAGAGAGGTAAACTTCCCCAAATGCTCATGTCTCCAGTATGAACAGAGCCCCAGCCCAGTGCTGCTGCTCTGGGGGGGCTTTGCTTAGCAGGAAGGTGCTCATGATATTGCTTGAGGATAATGAATATTCTTCCTTCTCAGACAAGCTTATAGTAGGCTGCACTTGCCCAGCATCTCAATAGATGCTCGCCGTGGTTAATTAGGAGAATGTTGCTAAACAAAGAGAGCTAAATAATTGTGTGCTTCACAGAATTTTATTTCTTAACTAGTATCTCTTAAAAATAGCACACTCCATATGAGAGTTTTGCTTTCATTCGAATCGTGTTGGAGAAATCGTGTGTTTCGACAGAAGTTCTTCCATTCACAGGAAGAAGGGGCCACGGAGGTTAGCAGATGCTCCCCCAAAGAGAGCAAACAGAAGGCCCTACCAGCCCTAGTTCCACACAGCTCTGACTTTGCTGAAGCCTCGGGGGTGGGACCCTAAGAACACAGGAAGGCAGGTAGCATCTTCCTAATTGGAAATTTTCTGCATTTGGGACACATTGGCAAGCCAATCCAGCGTTTCGTGTCCTGATTCAGTACTCCTGTGGGTTCAGGACTTTGCGGGACACCCTGAAAAGCATTGCCAGACCCCTTCCAAAGCCTCCCTTGGGCCAAAGACAACTTTTTATCCCCCACATCTTGCATGGAGTTATCATCCATCCACCCTGGGCCTCCTGGACAAGCACAGAAAGTGGAAACAGTGGTGGACAGGATACAGGTCATGTCTGCTGCGGCCACACCTCTGTGTGGACAGATCCCTCCAGGAAGTAAGTCAGCCCCTTAGGCGTTCTGTAATGTGATTAAATTGAGTTAGACAAGGGAAATTAACACAGGCTTTTAAGTACAGCAGCCCAATCCAGAAACCAGGATCCAAAAAAGTTCTAGCAAATCAGGAGCAGAACCAGAGGCCATCTCAGCCTAAAATGTTTCATTTGTTATAATCCCACTCAGGCAACTGTAGGGGCCATGGTACTGTCCTCAGAGTCAGGCTTAACACTGGTCTGTTAAGACCCCGGGATCTTTTCTGTTCTCTCAAGCGGTTAGGTTTATCTCCTTCACTGCAGTGATTTTTTTCACTGACCCTTCACCGGTATCCCCACATGTCTCCAAACTGTGATTTCCACATTTATTCCAACACGAACATAAGCTCTGTTCCTGGAAGCTGTCCTGTGTGCCAAGAAGATGTCTTTTCTCCATGGGGGGACTCATAGGAGGGAAAAACGGGAATCCATTCCATGGGGTCTTGAGGAAGAAAGGCTTTCTTCCTTGATCCCCTTGGTTTTGAAGGAGACCAGAGGGCACGAGTGAGGAACCCGATGAAAAGTGTGTACCCCAAGCACAGGAAAAAGAAGCAAGGGACTGAAGTCTACCCATCAGAGGGGACGTTGGTGTGAGAGAATGCTGGTGTGGGTATAGATAAAGGGCTGTGAAGATAGCTGCTTTCTGCCAGCCAAAACCTACTCAGCCCTACTACCCTGCTATGCTTGTGTTCTGTGTCTCCTATTTCATTCACTCTCTCCCACTCTCAGTCTCTGTCTTTAAAGACACCCAATCAGAGCCCAGGGAGAAGAAATCTAGGTCCATCAGTGAACCCAGCCTCTGAGCATGGTGATGAGTTCAAGTGGCCCAGCGACCAATCAAAATGAGCTCTACAACTGTTAGAAACTACCAGAGTGAACATGCTTGTTTCTGTTGTAGTCAGACGAAAGGGCCTGGTGAAGCAATGGGGGCAAGATGGTATTCAGCAGGTGGTGTTGCAAGTCCAAGAAACCGAATCCCTAAGAGCATCCAGATGCCAGCCATGTATGGAGTCAGAGTTACGTTAATATTTGAGCTACATGGGCCAACAATGTCTGTGTGTGTGTGTGTGTGTGTTGTTGTTGTTGTTGTTTATCATCACTCAGAACCAAATAATAACAGCCAACACAGGTTGGAGAAGAGAAAATGCCCATCATGCCAATGAGACTGTCTCAGATCCTGGCTCACCCACATAACAGCTATGTGAACTTGATGAAGCCACTTATCTTCCTCAACCTCTATTTCCTCACCTGTCAAATGTACATAGGAATTTATGAGCTGGCCAGGCAGTGGTGGCACACACTTTTAATCTCAGCACTTGGGAGGCAGAGGCAGGTAGATTTCTGAGTTCGAGGCCAGCCTGGTCTACAGAGTGAGTTCCAGGACAGCCAGGGCTATACAGAGAAACCTTGCCTGGAAAAAATTTTTTTAAATAAATAAATGAATAAATCACGAGCTGACGTCTATGGACGTTCAGGCTTTTTCAATCCTGGCAGGATCTGCTGTGTGTTACTGGATGAAATGGGAGATGGCAGCATCCCAAGCAGAAAATTCACACCAGTGAAAACATGGTCTATATTCCCTAGCCCAGGCCTTACACGGGCCAGACAGCACTCAGTGCCCTGCCTGGGGATCCATTGCAATGTGCTCTCCAGGGAGAAAAGAGATGTCACATTTACGCGTCCAGCATCATAAGAGTAGAAACTGACACTTTCTACTCTCTCACATCAGAGACTCAGCTGCGCTCACAGAGATGGAGAGAAAAGGAAGTCACCCATACCTCATGGCCTTTTGTGCCTATACATAAATGAATGACCCCACCTTCTTCCTCCGGGATTGGGAAGAGAATTAACTTCTGGGTTCTGTGAGTTACTTTATACTCCCAGCGGGAAAGCTGCTATATAGCTATAAGGGGGAGGGGTGATTAATTTTATCTCTCTAAATGCCTCCATATCATTTGCCAAAACGATGATTTATTATTTAGACAACCTTTATACTTCCAGGGGGGGCTTTCACATCATTTATAGTGAATGAAATAAAACTGATGAGGACGTTGAAAACCAGGCATGGCGAAGAAACGTGTAAGAAACTGGGGTTATTTATCTACCACCAAAGAAGGCAGATGAAGGGCACAGTAAGAGACATCCATTATATGCAGAGAAGCACTGCAGAGGGCCTCTCTTTCCTCCACACAGTTAGGGGAGGAAGAATGGGGATAAGGTGCTGAGAGAGAGGCATTTTCTTCAGTGGTGAACCCAATAACACGTTCTCTGTGCTCCTACAAGTGACTCTAATCCAACTCATTGATCCCCTAAAAATAACAAACAAACAAACAAACAAACAAACAAAAAACCCATGAAAGTAGGAGGGGGATTATTTGGGGAAAAGAAAAGTCAGTAAGAATGGGGGGACCATGGTATGACTATGATCAAAGTACTCTGTATGTATGTGCGAACAGATAATAAAAATGAAACCTGTTGTTATATATAATTAGTGGAGGCTAGGAAAACATCTTTTTTTAAGTAATGGGATAGATGACATTGCAGCTAGGCCATGGAGGCTGGACATGTGGTGGACGACAGAGAGCTTGACCTAAGCATAGATTGGTTCTTAGTACAGCATCTAAGGGCTGATTCCACCCTTTATGCACTAATACAACATCAGTCGTTAAAGAAAAGCATCTTTGGGAATGACAGAGGATGACTAAGGGGCATTCATGGTCTTTCAGAAGGAAAAGCATGTTAAGATAACAAACACTCTCTACCGTGAGCCGAGCCACGGTGAGAACTGGAGACTGGAGTATAGAGAGAACCTCTTATAAGCATCACCTGTCAACAAAACAAAAATAAACAGAAACAAACAAACAAAAACAACTATGGCCAGTGAGCTCAGGAAATAGGAGATGGGACACTAGCAGAAAGAGAGAGGATTCTGGGAAAAAGCAAGAGGCACGAAAACTTCACACAGGAAGGTGTAACAAGACGGATGCCTTGTTACACCTGCCTGAACACAAATAACCAGTCACATGGCAGAATGCAGATGAAAATAAATGGGTTATTTTAAATTATGATCCAGTCAGAGTAGAGCCTAGTTATATGGCCAAAGTATTTGTAAAGATGTTTTAAGTCTGGGTCTTATTTCTGAGAGCATGGGGCTGAGAGGAAGGAAGAGCAATTGGAGTGTCTTCACGTGCGGAGGAAGCAGATCCAGGGACGCTTGAGTAGAGGAGGGAGGTATAAACGTGGCCAAACCCAGTGCCTCTGCTTCTTGAAAAAACTCCCCCGAGTCTCTAGATCATGTTGCATCTGGAGCGCAGAGAAGCACTTGATGGGATGACAGACCAGATGGGGAATCTGTGGGCCAGGACAAGTACAAATTGATGGATTCAGAGCTGGCAGAACAGTGGTACCCAAAGAGGGTCCACCAGAAGCAGCACCTCCCGTGGGATATCACAAGCTCTGCCTTTCTGGCATCGTTATCAAGGCTTAAATAAAATGATGCATGCAACGCTTACCCCGTCTCAACTACAAAATGCTTGGCCAAAACCAACCAACTGAAATGGACAATTTAGCACGCTTGGGTTCAAAGCCATCCCATCAGAGCTACAGTAGATCTGTTGACTGGCAACAAGACTGCCAGGCTGTACACCAGAAGCCAAGCATTTGGACATGATAGGCACCCGCTCCCAATGTCACCAGTCTGCCTTCATTCAAGGCAGACTCCCAACAGGCAGACCTGTCCTGGACATCTCTTCCTGGTTATGCTACCCCTCAGTCACATGCCAGAACTGTAGCTGCCAATGTCGCACCTGTCTAGTCTTGTCTTATATGACAAATTTACTTGATTGCTTGTGTAACCTCTGTTTATTGAGTATAACAATACTCAAATTTAGTGGCTTGAGACAATAATGTTTTATTATCTCTGAAAATTCTTCAGGTTGGATGGACTCAGCTGGGCAGTTCTCACTAGGGCAACTTGGGAGGTGACAGTCAGATGTTGGCAGGGCTCGTGGTTATCTGAAGCCTCCACTAAGCTCAAAGCCAACATGGCTCACTCACATGGTTGGCAATGGTTGAACTGCCAGCTAGGCTATCACCTGGGGCTGTCAATTGAAGCATCTACAGGCGTCGTTCTATGTGGCATGGGCAGCTTACAGGTGGTAACCAGATTTCCAGATCATGCTCACACAAGGGTCTCCAGAGATGAAAGTGAAAGCCGTGTGATGAACATGTTCTAACTTTAGAAGTTATCAATATCATGGCCACATGTTGCCCAGCAGGACAGTCATCAAGACAGTCCATATGCAAAATGAAGGAAATTGGACTCCACTCTGACTAGAGTCACATTGCAGAGAGCACACTGCCTGGGAATAGTGCTTTAGCTCTCGTTGAGGGACCAGACAACCACAGATTTAATAACATAGAACAATGATGAAAAAGATCCCAACAGGAAAGAGCACCACCATCGGTGTCACCTGCAACATGTCACCTCCCAGAATCTTCAGACATAGATCCTTTAAACTCTCTGTACACCAAAGGCCACCACCCCTCCACAATTCCCCACATCTACCTTCTGCCCTATGCTCTCCTTCCAGGAATGTACATCTCTCAGACTTTTGACTCTCAACTGGCTCTGCCCCTTTCTCATCTCCATCCTGATCTCTGTGTCAACAGGAATGAGCAGCCCCACCATACTGGACACTCAGGAGGCCACCCAGCACTTAGACACTTGCAAGAGCCAGGGTTCAAAAAGATAGAAGCGTGAACCCTTCTGTAAATATTCAAAGAAAACACACAGGGAAGTCATATTTGTTTTTTTATTGTCTTGTAAGTCTGCAAAGGGCAGCCACTCACACAGCCTGTCACACGTGGCACACGGCAGTGTGCTTTCCTCTGTGGCCTGCAGAAGCTGGGCAGGGAGAAGCCAACCAGAGACCTTCATCAACTGATAGATAGACCACACTTTAGTACACACACACACATACACCTTGGCTCTCCATGTCTCTGCCATTATTACTCTGTCATTGCCATATCTCTTTATAATGCCACGGCCTTTGGCCATGGAAACGGATGCTATTGCAGACACCTGACTTGGAGCAGTAAAATGTCCTTGTGTTAACAACGGAGGACATCAGCATGGATCCTTGTGTGTATGAAGCTCAATGGTAGTCACACTAGTTTCCTCAATGTCTCTTGAGTTGCCCTGTCATACACTGCCTCATGGGAATAATAGGTTGACTTGGGTCCAGAAGAGTTCTGACATGACCTTGGCCCAAGTTTAAGATGAGCCTCAAGCTTTCCCATATGCAAAATGGAGATGATAATATTTAGCTCATAATGGTCTTGTGAGAGACACACAACTATTTCCTCTGTGGTAGAGACCCAGACAAGATCCATGCTCAACAGGCAGGCCTCCCATCTCCTCCTGGACTCCCGGAACCTAAAGAGATCGTGTGACTCACACAATCCATTAAGCAGGAAACTCCAGGGACATTTAGGGATGGCAAGGAGAGCTGGGGATTCTGGGCTACTCTGAGGACCATGTAGGCATCAGTCCTGCCATACCTTGATGTCCCCTTCTCTTCCATCCATCTCTGCCCTCATCCTCCAGGTCTGGGATCTACCATGCATCTCTGCCTAGGGAGAGCTTCTCCCTGAACTCACTCTTTTCTGTGAAGAGACAAGTACAACTCTGCTCCAATCCATCATTCTTCAAAACAACTTTTAATCCAAAGCAATTGAGAAGCTACAGGTCCAGGGGGGAGCAGGGGTGGGATGGGGGAAGGTGCGGGGGGGGGGGGGGGGCAGGGGTGCTTTAACCCCAGTACTTGGGGAGGGAATGAGGAAGATGAGCGGTTCTAGTTCAGTTGTCTATTGGCTGCTTCCCTGGAGCCTAGATCTGAGGCAAGGGCGCAGGTGTTGATGGGAGTGTGAGTCCTGCAGGGTTTTCCTAGGTTTCAGTCCATCTAACAGCAACAATCTGCTACTCTGACCCCTAGGAACCACCCCAGCACTTCTGAGAGAGACAAAAAAACCCCTGCTAGATAACTGGGCATAAATTCCTTAAGAGCAGAAGCAGGCTATTTTAAAATTGAAAGGTCTCTGATATAACTTAGATCTGTGTCTCCGCTGAATGAGGCAGGATGGAAACAGAAAGCATTTTGGATCGAGCCAAGCTCTCAGAGGAGGAGAGGCTGGAGTGGTCCTGCTCACAAATGGCATAGGATTATTCTCTGCCACTTTAAATGTCACAATGAATAAAATCACAGGCATTCCTGGAAAGTGTGCGGGCAACGTACTGGCCTTAGGGAGTAAACCCCTTTGCAAATGAAACAAAAGAGGAATGTGTATACATTGCTTAGTACCCTCCACTGCCCCACACACCCCACCAACTGCAGTCAGCTCGCCACACCACCAACGAGAGTTGGCCATGAAGACTGGAAATGACCAGGGACCCAGGCATCGTGGGTGTGAGGAATCTGACTTACGTCTGTCTGTACTATAGCTACTATGTTGAGTCATTCCTTATGCATAGAAACACAGAGAATAGCCTGGAGCCTACAGTATAGTGATACAGTTTATAGGGACCCAGGCTGAGTTACCACTCATTCAGAGCAACACAGAGGGCAGCCTGAGCCTACAGTGTAGATGGTACATGGTAGGTGAAGATCAAAAACCACAGGCCAGAAAAGCTGGCTTCCATGCAGGAGGGTAAAGTCAAAGTGGGGCGTTTGCTAGCTGAGGTAAGGAGGACCCCCTACCTCACTCCCACCACCCCTATTTCAGCAGTGCCATCTACTTCCCATATTTAGATAACGATCCGGACACAGCAGTCTAGGAACAGCCTCTCTGTGGCTGACCCAACCGGTGGGTAGGCCCAAGCCCTGTCTGCCCGAATGCCCAGGGTTTCCATTCCCAGGCCCACAGGGAACTTTCCCGCCCACGCATCCACAGAGCACAAGATCCTGTGTTCCTCAAGAGCATCAAAGCCAGACTTCCACCCCCATAGCCCGGAAGTAATCCTCTTTCACACAGGAAAAGAGCAGAGTGGCTTCCTTAGTCTCTCCAGGTCTTGGGCCTGATGAAGGTAATGCATGTAGCTAACCTTACAGCCCTTTTCCCCAGACTTTCAGGAGCAACAAGGACTGCATCTCCATCCCTCTTGAATTTCCAGTTCTACAATCTATCCTGAAAACCTTGAGGCCTTTCTTGCCACTGTCATTCCAGTAAACTTCTTCTTTTTTTTTTTTTTTTGAATTTATTTTTTTTCTTGGATATTTTCTTTATTTACATTTCAAATGTTTTCCCCTTTCCAGGTCTCCCCTTTGGAACCCCCCCTGCCTCTATGAGGGTGCTTCCCTCCCCACTCCCATCCTCTTGCCCTGGCATTCCACTACACGGGGCATTGAACACCCTCAGGCCCGAGGGCCTCTCCTCCCACTGACATGGTACATGGTATATACTCACTGATAAGTGGATATTCACCCAAAAGTTCAGAATACCCAAGATTCAAATCACAGACCATATAAAGCTTAAGAAGAAGGAAGATCCAAATGTGGGTACTTCAGTGCTTTTTGGAAGGGTGAACAAAAGACTCACAGGAGGAAATATGGAGACAAAGTGTAGAGCAGAGACTGAAGGAAAGGCCATCCAGAGACTGCCCCACTTGGGGATCCATCCCATATACAGTTACCAAACCTGGATGCTATTGTAGATGCCGGAAAGTGCTTGCTGATAGTAGCCTGATATGGCTGTCTCCTGAGAGGCTCTACCAGAGCCTGACAAACACAGAGGAGGAAGCTCACAGTCAACCATTGGACTGAGTGCAGGGTCCCCGATGGAGGAGTTGGAGAAGGGGCTGAAGGAGCTGAGGGGGTGTGCATCCCCATGGAAGGAGCAACAGTGACACGAGGCCAGACCCTAGCAAACTTTCTAACAAGTAAATGAATAAACCCAGAGTCTCTATGGAACAACCTGCCCAATACAAATTTTCTCTTTCATAAAGCTCATCTGATTTCTGTTGTTGTTGTTGTTGTTGTTGTTAAGCCAAAGTGGGAATGAAGGTGTAAATTCTGCATCAGGAGGAAGCTCCAAGCTTTCCAGGAAGAGAGGAAGCTGTGCAGGCTGACTGGGACATACTTGGGCATCTCAGGTAAACATAAATAAATAAACCACAGCAGTAGAGAACGGCGCTGTTACAGAGTCACATGGGCACTAGCTTTTCCGGTTGCTTCTCTTTGTATGGACTCATCTGAATACATACTTGCCTCTGACTAAAGGGCCCAGCTTCCATCCCTGAATTGTAACCTCTAAGCATATCTTGTCCTATTCTTGGCATAAAAGCAGTCAGTTTCTGGTCCGAAGGGACAGCCTTTAAATGCTGGAAGGAAAGAGAGGAAGAGAGGAGGGAGGGAAGGAGGAAGGAGAGAAGGGAGGAAAGGAGGGAGGAAAGGGAGGTGGGGAGAAGGGAGGAGGGAGGGGAGGAGGGAAGAAGGGAAGAGGGAGAGGAGAAGGGAAGAAGGGAGGAGGGAGAAGAGGAGGGAAGAAAGGAGGAGGGAGAGGAAAAGGGAAGAAGGGAGGAGGGAGGGGAGGAGGGAAGAAGGGAGGAGGGAGTGGAGGAGGGAAGAAGGGAGGAGGGAGAAGAGGAGGGAAGAAGGGAGGAGGGAGGGACAGATATGGATGCTTTATATATGTATTGTCTTAGTCAGGGTTTCTATTCCTGCACAAACATCATGACCAAGAAGCAAGTTGGGGAGGAAAGGGTTTATTCGGCTTACACTTCCATACTGCTGTTCATCACCAAAGGAAGTCAGGACTGGAACTTAAGCAGGAGCTGATGCAGAAGCCATGGAGGGATGTTCTTTACTGGCTTGCTTCCCTTGGCTTGCTCA
>LR753618.1:0-20914 GCA_902729485.2 Mus minutoides | reverse complement strand
ATGCACTAAATTAATTAATAATGGGGAAATGCCAATCTCACAAAAGAAATCCTGCCCAACTAAGGTATCCTATCCATAGACAGAGGTAAGATTTGGGACCAACCTTCCTCA
Source organism: Mus minutoides (assembly GCA_902729485.2). Lineage (NCBI taxonomy): Eukaryota > Metazoa > Chordata > Mammalia > Rodentia > Muridae > Mus > Mus minutoides. The sequence continues at coordinate 20,803 of LR753618.1, read as the reverse complement.
AGGAGGCAGCTGGCATTCTGACCAACAGGAAAAGCAATCCATAGAAGAAATGACAATCACAGCAATCAGCAGGAAGGTAAACTGAGACGCTAACTAACATTGTGCAGTCTGTATGAGGCCCACGGGGGACCTGAACTCAGGTCTGCTCACTCCCACAGCCTGCCACAGTGTGTGAGAAGAGACAACTGCTCTACCCCATGAGGAAGCAAGACAGGAACATCTCGGAGGCAGAAGCAGGACTCAGAGCCAGGAGCACAGGCTGGGACTCCATCGGTCACCTTCTGCACTTACATAACCTTCCTGTGTCTCCGTTTCCACTCCACCCCCTGTGTGCTGATGAATGGATGTGACCCCAGTACCAGCAGATCAGAGTGATAGGCTATGTCACCCACTCTACTACACCACAGACAGGATTTTTAACTTTGGGAAATATTCACAAAAAATTGGGAAACAGCAAAATGTCCAGAGGTCAGAGCTGATGTATGACCCCATCAAAAAAAAAGAAAAGAAAAAAAAAGTCCCTGGCATCCAAATAGCAGAATAAAAATAGCTACATCAAACAGCTGTGCCAACCTTCTCCTCGTGTCGGGGGAATATAAATTGGTTTAGCCTTTTTGGAGGGCAGCTGGCGACATCCATCAGACTTTTAAACAAGCCAAGTTTTTCCTTAAACTTTCTATTTTAAAATGATATCGATCACACAGGAAAGTTACAAGGCCCATTCTTCCAAATACCTTCTACCCATATTCCACCAATTTCCAACATTTTTTTCCCACGTTGGCTTGCCAGTTCTTCCTCCCTCCACATACTTTGATAATATATCATAACATTCATGGCTTTTGCATTGTGTACAGTATATTATATTATGTATGCATTAGTTTTCATTCTTGACTCTTCCAAAAGTACACCCAAGAGCTTGAGGACATCAGTCTTTTGCTGATTAATTCCTGAATATTTCTTCCTTAAGAAAAGGGATATTTTCATATCTGACCATGGTGCTATTATCAAATTTAAGAAATTGAAGTTTTTGTTATATTTAATTCATCTATTTAAATACTCTAATTTTAGAAGCTCAGATTCCAAATGGTCAAATGTCCAAGTATGCACTAGAGTATTCTCCTAGCTCAAGTTTACATATTTATAATATATCATCATATTAACTTGTCATATCTCTTTGGTCCTCTTTAGAGCCATTTCTCTTTTAAAAAAATAATAAATTTTTAAAGTGTGACCTGGGCTTGCTAAATTGTTAAAAGCATTTCTCTGGTCTTTACCCTGGTGCACCAAAGCCAGGCATTAGGAATTTCCGTGGATATGAGGAGGGAGGAGCCTGAGTCTGAATCTCTAACATACTCTCAAGAGAACCCCACACCCCGTTTTCCTGGTAAACACTTACGGGGCATCCAAGAAAGGACTCTGTAAAAAGCTTTTCCAGTCCCTTGTAAGCAGCCTCTTGCTTTCCTTCGGATAAAACCCAGGAGCCACGGTACCTAGAACTCAAGATGTATCAAGCATACTTAGCTGTATCTCACAAGGACACCCCTCAGACTCTACGCAGCCAGAAGTCCAAGTTAGGGGGATACTTGTCATTGAAGGGGCTTCTCTGCTGACTCCACCTCCCAGAGGACATCCACCTCAGCCAAAGAAGCCCTCAAAGGAGGAAGTTTCTGTGTCCTGCCTCTTCTATTAGCACAAATCTGCTGCTTCCCCCCCAAAAACCATCCTGGTAACCCTCTCCCACTCCGATGTCTCTGTCCTCAAACATCCAGCATGACTAAGCGCCAGGTCTTATCACCCACTGGGAGCCCTGCTATTCCAGGCAGATGCCCGCTCTCTGGACCACTGTTCCTGCTCTTTCTCGCACCTCCTACACGTAGGCTTCCCCTAACAAAAGGCCCCTTCAATGGTCGGTCCCTGATCTGATCCTTCTCTAGATCTTTCACACTTGGTCACATGATTGTCAGCCCAATATCTACAACTACTTCTCCAAGATCCCTTGCTGTCCCTGTTTTTTATTGCTCTAAGTCCTTAGTTCTGTCACCACAGAAACAGCCTGGACCTTCCCCTGTGGGATCCTGGGCAGTGTGACACAACCCAATCTACTCACCAGTGTTTTACCAGACACCTGCCTACTCCAAGTCCTTGGCTTGACTTTAGGGAGCTCAAAAAAAAAAAAAAAATGTCAGACACTGAAGACCAGGCAAGATGGCTTAACAGTTAAAGTACTTCGAGGTAAACAAGGAGACCAGAGTTCAGATTCCCAGAAGCAATGTAAATGCCAGGTGGGCGTTACAGCTAGTCTGGACTTTTACAGTCTTACAGAGAGGAGAATGGATTCCTAAAACAAATTGTCTAGTGAGACTAACAGCTACCAGTAAACTCTGGCTTCAATTGAGGGACCTTGCTCTCAATGAATAAGGTGGGAAACAATCAAGATTCTAGACATCCACCTTGGCCTCCACGTGTGTGTGGGGTGTGTGTGTGTGTGTGTGTGTGTGTGTGTGTGTGTGTGTGTGTGTGTGTGTGGTGTATGCGTATGTGCACGGGCACATGCACACAACTGTTTGATACACATATGGAAATAAGAAAGCAAAGATAAATGAGTGACTCTCAGACAGCGGAGGCTTCTGTTGCACTCAGAGCTAGAGTTAATGCAGCCTCACCTGCACTGGTTTGTGTTTGGTGAAAAGGGGCCCAGGTAGGCATGCAGTCTTCCATGCTACCACAGAAGACCTATGCATCCCTACTACGTGTCCCCTCCTCTATGACTGCCATGATCACCAACCATCATGCACGTAACAGCAAACATGGGTGAAGCCTCTGTACTGTTAGAGAGTATAGGACCCAGGGTCCATGGCATAAAACCCAGAAGGGAGGCAGAGATGCAGTGTGCCTGTCTCACATACCCAGGTACACAGTAGAGGAAAGGGTAGAACTGGGGGTGACATGTGACACATCCATAAGCAGAGAAACACAATCACAGGTTATCTGTCCTATGGATTCCTGCTGAGGATCACACAGTCCCATGACAGAAGCCCACTTCCTAAACCCTGACCGCACCCCCCAATCTCCATATGTGCATCTTCCCCTCTAACTGACCACCTGTCTTTGTAGAGAAGACAGCCCAGCCCATCCTCACTCCTAGGAATGACACCCAGAAGATATAGTGTATCGTCTTCTATAGAGACAACACATGGTCTCCTGAGTACATGGGGCGGGGCAGCTTGTCAGGCAACAGGTGGGTGATGTCACTCCAGTCATCCATGTGGAAAAAGTTCTCATATTGTGATCTGAAGAGCATGGGCAAAAGATCTGCACATCCATTTCATCCAATAATGTCTGTGGATAGCGAGAAGTGCCCAGAAACCCCATCATCAGCCATTAGGTCAATGCGAACGGAAATCAACAATGTCACACCACCACACACCCGACTATATTTAGAAAGATTGACAATACCAATTGTTTGGGAGGATAAGGAGCAACCAGGAGCCCAAAACACCACCAGTCGTGTGTGCACAATGGCACAGTCGCTGTGGGACCCAGATTGACAGTCTCTTACTAAGGTAAACATACATTTACCATAGTAAGTAGCATTTCTGCCTCTCAGTATTTATCCAAGAGAAATGAACACGTATTCTTCATTCGGTATCTCATAGGCATGTAATTGTTTGCCGTAGCTTCGTTGATATACAGCTAAAAACTAGAAACTAGAAACAAAAGTCTGGTAGATAAGGAAGTTTAGATTTACTTCTGCACCGGAATAGTACTCAGTAATAAAAAGGACTGCTACAGCAACACAGAATACTCTTGGCTATATTTGCTTAGTGAAAAAAAGCCAGACAAGACAAAGGGAGTAGGCTGTTACATGAGCGTCTAGAAAAAGCAAAACAACAGAGAAACCAGACCAGTGGTTGCCAGAAGCCAAGGATAAAAAGAGGAAAGTAGTAATAAAGAAAAAAAGGTCGCTGTGGGCATGTTCTAAATAGCCTTTGTGTGGTGGTGACATGTTGACCTACAGGTGGTGTCCTGTAGACTCAAATGGTACCGTGAAAAGTTCATTGTCTGGGAATTGAATCTCAAGAAAGGTTATGTTTTCAAAGACTTGACCTGGATTCAAGAAGCCACCCTCGCTTCCTTAGAGGCAGGGCTGGTGTTCTGCATGTTCAGGCCAGCATGAGTGAGTATGTTAGAACACAAGACCACTCCGCCCTGACCATCAGTTCCCACAGCTTGAGCCTCTGAGTTAGCCCCATGTCTCAGTTCTTCTCTGGGCTTTGGTACCTCTCCAACAGCTAAAGCACTAATTAATACCTGTCTAGCGGAGACCTTGTGAGCCAGTTACACCTGGCTCCACACCAAGCGATAGGAAAAGGAATGTTTACAGCCTGCTCTAACTCAGTTGAAGACAGGCTAAGCTACCACCAGGTCCACTTCTTTAGACAGCACATTCCCCACAGGGAGGGAGCCCAATTCTCCATCAGGAAGAAAAGTTAAAACAACTTGAATTATGAAATGGTTCTTGGCCTTCCAAAGGCCTCAGTGTGAGAGCTGGTATCCTGGTTATCTGTGGTTTGTAACATTTCCCAGCATGCCCCATAAGAAGAGCAGCTTCATGGGATCAGAAGGAAGGGCATTAAAAAGTCAACGGGAACAAGTCTGAGAAACACTGGTTTATGTGCAGGAATCATAGAATAGAAAACAGTGACGCACAGTCCCAGCCCAGATGGTGGGCATTCCCACGTGGGGTATCCACTGAGACAACAGGTCACCAGTGTCCACATGTCAGTGTGGAACAGTGGGAACAGTGGTGTGAAGGAGTTACAGCCACACAGGCTCTCAAGAGCCTGGTAGAGAGCCAGCCCCTCACCCTCGCTCAGTTTAGCACTGACATGAGTTTAGCTGGTCTTGTGGCTAGCGCCATCAACCTGAAGGATCCAGAATCATTGAGGGACAGACCTTTGGACATGCCCACAGGGGCTATCTTGATTACATTCATTGGGGTAGGAAGTACCACCCATAGTGTGTGGCACCATTCCTGGTTGGGATGGCAGACTGTATTAATGAAAAAAGATGTCTGAGCAACTGTATATATTGACTGCTCTCTACTTTTAACGGAGGAGGGCACATTAGGACCAGATGTTTCAAGCTTCCACCTGCCCTGACATCTACATCGCGATGAACCTTATCTTCAACTGTGAGCTAAAATAACCTTCTTCCCCCTTCCTTCCTCCTTCCTTCCTCCTTCCTTCCTCCTTCCTTCCTCCTTCCTTCCCCCTTCCTTAGGTTCCTTTTGTAGGAGTATTTTGTCCCAGCAACAGAAGTGTAGCTCAGACACCTGGCATGAGTTCCTTACAAAACCAGGACTGCATATGTACAAAGAAGGCTTCAAGCGGGGCCAGCACACTGCTGTCCACAGAGGGACTAATGGCCACCCTCCCAAGCTGGCATCTCCCCTCCCAGCACTGTATCTCTCTGTCCTTGTCTGGAGCCTGTGGTGGCAGAGGCACACACACAGCAGATCCGTTCGTTGTTTTCCAGCAGGTGTTAAGTAATGAAGACAACTTTCAAATGAGAAGAAATTAAGCGCTGGAGCCGAGTCCCTGTATTGTCAGGCTCAGCCGAGCCAGCGCCTCCTCAGAACACTCGCTTTGTGCCTGATCCATTATGACAAAGCCGTAATTGTTCTTTCAGTCTTTCCCAGATATTTCATAACAACGTGAAGTGGGAGTCGAAAGGTCAGTTGCGTTGTGGAACGAGCGTTGTTCTTATTGTCCCTTTCTGAATGGTGGCTTCCATTTGCCAGGCTGCTCCATGCCCGTATGTCTCAGCAGCCAGGCCTCATGTTGTGTAAAGGAAGCTGAACCACCTACTCAGGGCAGAGTGTCCTAATTTGCTAAATGGTCTTGGACCGCTGTCTAGCCGAATCAACTGCATAAATACACTCATATGCAAGTACATGAACACACACAGAGGCACATGTACACTTATGCAATACACATGTATACCCATGTTTGCACGTGCATACACACACACACACACACACACACACACACACACACACACTCTTCTCCTAAGCAACCCACTCCAAACCTGTGAATGGAGACAACAGCAACTGTCAAGTTCACAAGAATCAGGTAACAGATGCTTTTGTCTTCTCCCGGGGACTACTGTCTGGTAGATGACAAAGAAATCCTAGGTCTTTCTGTGAAGAGTATCTCAAACCTAGGCTAAAACCTGACTCTGGGAGACAGGGAGATAAACTAGAGGATCAAAGGGCTTGCTGTGCAAGTATGAGGACCCGAGTTCAAATCCCCAGGACAGATGTAAAAATCTTAGCATAGCTGTTTATGCAACTTTAACCCCAATGCTTAGGGGTAGGGAATGGAAACAGAAGAATTGTTGGGGAAGGCTAGCCAGCCTAGCTGCAGGATCATGAGAGACCCCCAAGATGGAGAAAAATAGAACAGGAGACCCCACATTATCCCCTGACCTCCTCCATGCATGAACAGATCCATGCCCCTGCACAAACACAGGCACATATATCACACACAGTACCCCTCAACTCCACCCACTCTTCCTCCCTCACTACTCCCCCCAAAACTTTATTTTGAATTTATCCTGATAGGGCTCCATAGTTGGCAAGTGGAATATCTGTGAGTGTAAAATTAAAACTTGGTAGTAGCATTCAAAAGTCAAGGAGAACCCCTCAGGCGTGTTCCAGGAGCACAGCACACCTCTTGAGCCTCGGCCGACAGATCTGTATAATGGACTCAATTCCTGCCTACTCATTGACAAGATTCTCTCTTCCTGTAGACATACTTTACAGAACAGACTTCTTTGGGAACCAGTAGATTATCTGGGCATATCTGGATGCCCAGCTGTACAGGACTTTGCGTGTTCAGGGAAGGCTCAGGGTAAAACCCATGAGAAGCTCCAGGGGATGCTCCTGGAGTCTGATGGGGCTCCATTTGGAGAGCTTAGGTACCTGTAAAAGAGAGCAACAGAGCCGGGGCAGACAGTGGCAGAGAGCAGCTTTGAACCTGATCCCTAGGGCAGGATAGTTGCTAAGAAACCATTGAGATGCAAATAAGTTAGTAAATACTTCGAAGCAAGATCCCAGAATAGGGAGAGGAGGGGGATGCTCTCAACTAGTCAGGTGGGTGAAAGGAAAAGCAGGAAAGGTACTTCCTCCTGATGGGGAAGGAACCACCGGTTTTCCTGTGGAGCTGCAGCACTTTGATGATGAGCTGATAAACAAACAAACAAACAAACACCTGTTCTTTCCCACTTGTCTGGGAGTAGGGGAAAGTTAGAACCTAGAGCAGGGAGGGAGCCTGGCAAGCACAAAGAGTCTCCCCTGAGGAGCTCTAGGCAGACTTTAATACCTTTCTTCCATTGAGAAAGTGTTATGTTAGTTAAAGTATGAAAGAAGTGGTCTGAACCGTGCCTTCAAGCATTTTCTGTTCAAGCCTGAGGACCGGAGCTCCAGTCCCCAACACCCACGCTTTTAAAATGGCATGGCTATGTGTATATGGGCAGGAGGGTTGCCGGTGCTTGAACCTGAATCCAGACTGGGCTGGGGAATCCTGCTGAATAAGATGCACTGTAATAGGGCAAGACCCCCAATATCCTCAACTGGCCTCTGTACTCACAAAGGGGCACGCAGGCACCACCACCACCACCACCACCCAAACACACATAGACACACATACACACAATCACACAGACACTCCTACACACAGTCACACACAGAGACACACACAAAGACACACACACACACACACACAAACACACAGAGACACATATACAGAAAGAGAAACACACATACACACACACACACACACACACACAGGGGAGGATGTTCTAAAGACCCTCCATCTTGTACAAGTTTCAAAACCTGGAGGAAAGAAGAATTGAGAACGTATATGGAAAACTTGACTCAGTACAGAAGCCCTGGTGTAGCTAACCCATGATTGGCAGTGGCTAGAAAGAAGGAAAAGATCACCTCACTGACCGGCATGGGTGCCTTTCCACCCTTCCTCAGTTCTTGCTTTCCACTGGGCAATCGGCTTCCATGTGAGGTTAAGTTGAGGTGCACCCGTTGTCTACACAGAGACCAGAGTGTCGCAGTGTGAAGGAAGCCAAGGCTTTGGCCACCACTTTGACAAGGAGCTCCACTGTAGGAACTCTTCCTTCTGACTCCAGGGCAGTCACCGGAGCCTTGAAACCACTTTGCCTTTAGCCTAATGCCATCACGTTCCATCTGCTCACCCCTGAGTTTGATCGTGTCCAGGAATAGAGGGAGCATCCTCACCAGGACAGAAGCTGCCTGCCCAGCTGCCACCAGCCTTCCATTCCTCAGCCGTTACACTCCTGACAATTTCTACTTCCTTAGCTTTCACCATGTCTCCAACGAGGCTCTCTGAGTCCTAGCGTCTACTTTCTGACCTCCATAGCACAGCCTTTCCCTTATTGTGCGTGTGATAGTTCTCGCTCCATTATCCAATCAACCAGGAGCACAGAATTAGTTTGGTAAATGGCCACCAGTCTTACATTCATTTCTGCTTCTACTAGCAACTGTATGCTGAGGAACTTGCCTTTTTGCACCTCAAGGCTAAGCAACTGAGGTGAATCAGAAATAATTTCCCCACCCAAACTAGCTCTGGGTCATGTGACTTAAGCCTAGCCAATGAGAGTGTTCCATCCTCCCGTGACAAAGCCTGGTTCACTGAGAGGCTCAGGACCTATGGAGGCCAAGGTGACAAAAATCGGGGTGCTTCAGAGGGCAGGAGGTTAAGAATTTATATTTCTATTGATAGTTCAAGAGGCCACAAGTTTGAGACCGCCAACAGCCACACAGGGCAAAGGATGGAGTCAACAGAATGACTGCCTTTTTTCTCTGTTAGCTCCACTCTACACTTTTCTACACCTTAGAGGACCAACCTCTATGGCCTGAGTCAACCAGACTCCAATGGCCTCTGTCTTAGGGCGCACATGCATTCATGCATGTGTGCCTGTGTGCCAGAGAACACTGGGTACCTTACTAAACAGCTCTCTTCTTTAATCTTTGAGACAGGATCTCTCACTGAACCTGGAGCTTGCTGATTGGGTAGATGAGCAGGCCAGTAAGATCCATGGGTCCATCTGTCTGCACCCCTCCAGCACGGGGTTCAGATGCGCTGCTGCACCTGTCTTTCCCACAGCACTGGGGATTTGAACTCGGGTCCCTGTGCTTGTACTGCAAGCACTTTAGCAAGTGAGATGTCTCCTATTCTGTGCAGTCTAGGCAACAGCTACATTCTTACCTGTGTCTGGCCCTTCTCAGGAAGCTCCCTCTATGGAACACTCTGCCCAGGTTCTGATAGCCCTGGGGTACATAAAGACTTGGCACTGCTGTGATCTGGCTCCCTACCCGTCCTTACTAGGTCCCTTAACTCTGCATATTTCTGTAAAGAATTTCCTAAGTTAGCCCTTCGACACTGCTGTCTGTTTTACATCAGGGCTCTGGCTGATACAGATGGGATCTAAGGAATAAAGGATCCAGAGACGGCATGTTGTCCCTGAGAATGGCCATGATTTCAATCTCAAATGATCTAGCAATAACGAGTATCCCTATTCTGTTTGTTTGTTTTTTTTTTTCTTTTCTCCAGCCTGAGTTAAGCATCTGTCACTACAAACAAAACATATGGCTGGTAGGTAAAGCCTAAAGCCTTTGGTGGAAAACTCTGGATGTCCACCTTCATGAGCAAAAGGATGAGAACCACCTGGACCTCTCAATCTACCCACCCCCACCTCAGGCAATGCCCTGCCCCTCCCCCAACACACATGGTGGTCTTTATCGTACACACATGTACTTTATTTCCCCCATCTCTCTCTCTCTCTCTCTCTCTCTCTCTCTCTCCTCTCTCTCTGACACACACATGCAGTTTCTATCTATATATCTCTCTCACACAGAGACACACACACATGCAGTCTCTCTCTTTTACACACACACACACACACACACAAACACATACTTGCGCACACACTTCTTCCTCAACCCCTTCTGGTTTGAAGCATGTCCCTGTCCTCATCCCCCAGTGACAGGTGTGGAACCATCCACGCATCCACCTGCATCCCTCCAATGTCCTTTCAAAAGCAGCCTGTAGTTTCTGAGCCTCTGTCTCCCCCACCAGTCTGCTGTTTGGTGAGCTCCTTGAAGGAAGGGCTGTATTCTTTATCTCCTGGTTTTGGTCCTCAGGATAGCGTTTCTCACATAGATACTCAACAAAAGTGCTCCAGGTGAGCACGGACTGTGGGGCAAGTGCATCTCACACCCGAGTTGCCCCTTCCAGAATCTGGACTCTCCAATCTGGAAGCGGCTCGACCCTTATGTGATACTCAGAGACGAGGCTGCTTCACCCGCAGTGTAAGGCATCTTCCATCTTGGCTCAGTTGGACCAGACAGAACTCCAGTCGAATCAAAGCTTATCCCCCATGCATAGCATGCCAGCTTGCTATGGCTGCCCTTCAAACGGGAAAGAAACTCTCCTGCTTCCAACCTTAAGTTGCCCAACCCTGTTCCCAGCACTCACAGTCACAGCCCATCTGTTCCCTTTACATCTGTCCTGAAATCATGCTGTTTTATCTTCCTGGTGACCATCTATGCCCCAGTAGCCAGGCCACTCCTGAAGATGAAGCACCTGGACTCTGCTCACCATGGGAGGTTAGCAGATGTTTGCAGAACATTACGTGAATGAAACACAGTATCTCCTCCACCACCTCAGCCTTCTGCATGGCTTCCTAATTCTTTCTGCCATCTTTTTTTTTCTTTTTTGGGTGTGTGTGGGGGGGGGGTTCCAGTTATCACTTGTCACATGATTAATCCAAACCCAGTAATGGTGGCATTTATTTTGTTTCTGAACCCGCAGTTCAGATAAAGCTCTTGAAGAAGGCTTCCCCCCCCCTCCCCGCGAGTGGTAGCCACCTGAAGGCTCATTTGTGCCCAGCATTGGAAGCTGGTCACGGACTGGAGCATGAGCTGGGATGTGCACAGGGTATCCCTGGGACCTTGCCCTGCCACCTGAGTTTCTTTGACAATGTGGCAGCTCAGATAAGAGGAGGGAGCAGAGGGAGAGAGAACTAGCTCTTTATGGTCTTTTATGACCACAGCAGATGGATACAATATTCATGATTCAGCTTTAACCATTCCTTTTCTTTCTATGATCGGACCCTGGGGCAAGGAATGATCACAAGTAGAGGGGTCCACTGGGGTGAACCCCGAACTTAGTTTGGGGCTGAAAAAGATCAGCGGGGAAACTCAATAAATCCATCTGAAACCCCCAAAGGTAACAACAGGGTCAGACAGTCTCTCGGGGGATGAAGAGCAGCAGATATTCAAGGCTTGTAAGACATGTGCACCCATGTTTGCATGTGGAGCTGGAGAGGGCAATACTGAGAGACAGCGGGACATAAGGAAAGGAAGAGCCAGGATGGTGAAGGGTCTTTCTTGGGTCCTGAAAGTACCAGGGAACCAGCAAGGGACTCACACACTTGGTATAAATATGAGGATGTCATGTACCAAGTCATGGCCTCACACCCAAAGTATGTTCTCAGTAGTGGCTTCATGGTACTGCCCCTAAACTTAATGGACTTTTCTGGTGACACCGACACCACATCCTTTCCCTCCAAGCTTACTGATCACCCCTATTCCTGTAGTGCACTCATCCTCATAGGTGTGGAGACCCCCATGAAGGGGCTTCCAGTCCTGTGAAGACCACAGCAGACATCCAGGAGCAAGAGCAGAGTTCAGGGGCAGAAATGGGTATGAGAACACATGGGACCCCCTTCCCTCTCCTCCAGCTCACCTTCCAGCTCCAGACGCCCCTGGCATCAATGAGAGAGACAGAGCAAGGGTCCTATGCTGCTGTGCTGGAAACACAGCACAAGGGAAAGCAGAACTGTCAACCACAGTGCCCAGCTGAGGCTCACGGATAAGACCAACTCTCTGCTACCACAGTTCAACTTCCGGCTGGGTCCTCTCTACGGTCACGGCCCTCAGAGGGCAAGCCGCTGCTCATAGACTGAGGAGTTGAAAGAGTTCCCATATGCAGTGCTAAGGTTCATCCCAGTGTCTTACTCTGGAGCTATCCAGTCTGCAGTTGGCCAGAGGAAAGGGAGTAGTTGGTCAATCAGGAAACAGCAGGGCCCAGGCTGAGATAGGCAGGGCAGGGCCCCAAGAAAGAAACAGGGGCACCCATCTGCTTCCAGTCCTGTTTCTATCAGGTAAGAACATGGACAGAGACCCAGACCTGCATAGTACCCCGATCTCCTCACCCTACCATTCACGTGCATACACACACACACACACACACACACACACACACACACACACACTACTCATGACTATTCCCTCAGCAGCAAGGATAGGCACACTCTGCAAACATTTGAGCTCCTGAACCCAACGAGTACAAGACCCAGAGGACATGTGGTAAAAGAAAGCAACCCAGAAGCAAGGGGAGGCTCTTAGAAGGAGTGTGTAAATGAGAGACCACACACCCTGAGGTTGCCCTCCAGTTGGCAGAACAGCTGAGGCAGCTCTATATGATGAGAAGAGACCCAAGATCAGACACAGGAAAAAAAAAAAAAAAAAAAAAAAGACCGGGGGGCTGGTGAGATGGCTCAGCAGGTTAGAGCACCCGACTGCTCTTCCGAAGGTGATGAGTTCAAATCCCAGCAACCACATGGTTGCTTACAACCACCCGTAACAAGATCGGACGCCCTCCTCTGGTGCGTCTGAAGTCAGCTACAGCGTACTTATGAAGAATAATAAGAAATGAATCCTTGGACCAGAGAGACCAACCAGGGCAAGCAAGGCTGTCGGAGCGAGTGGAGCGAGTGGAGCTGAACGGGGATGGCTGGAGTGAGCGGGGATGGCTGGAGCTAGCGGAGCCGATCAGAGCGAGCGGGTCCGACGCTGGAGCGAGCGGAGGCAGAGGGAGCGAGCGGGGGTTGACTGGAACAAGGGAAAATAAATAAATAAATAATTTTAAAAAATAACCAACTGGGACCTTGAATGACATCAGGCAGGACAAGAGGTAAAGGGTTCGATGGTCTAGAAGAAAACGTTCCCAATTTTAACCCACATATAAGCAGTGATTAGTAGCAAAGTTACCTGAGAGTCCGGCAAACCACTTTGGATCTTAGCTGTGGGGTAGTTAATGTCCATTACAGGCCTCAGCTCCCTCACCTGCATCCCAGAACAGATGCCCAGCAAGCCACTGAAAGCATGTGCCTCTGTGCAGGAGGTGAACGTTCCACGAGTGGGTGGGCGCACAGTCCGGTTCTGATACTAGCAGTACCCGGGGTGGTTCCTAGACAACCTATCCTTGCCTAAATCTTGTCTCCTGTTCTGCTTCTCGGGTGTTGAGAGGGCAGAGGAGACACACCTGGAGCTTCTTCATCCCCTTAAGCAGACCACGGTGTGTCTGACTTTCCAGTGCAGAGAGCCTGCAGGCTAGTGTAAGGGCCTCTCTCCCCTCGCTTGCCCGGCTTCCCTCCTGACCACCCGCTTCTGCCCACTTTTCTGCTCGTTATCACCTCCACCAGGAGTTGGAGAAGCAGAGCCGAGGAGGTTAAATTCAAATCTTTCATTTTGTCACTTGCTGCCAGAAAGCAGGGGGAGGGGGGGCGGGAGACACAGGGCCTCAGGTGCACGGACTGTGGGCAGAAATGAGTCCTGCTAATTCTCAGGAAGTCTCCTGGATGTTTTCACGTTGGCCCAGTTCTGCCACAGAGAACCCTGGGGGAGCCTTCTTCGAGTGGCCTCCTTAAGCAGCTGTTAATGGTGCTGTCTGCGGCTGCAGGGACTTCACCTGACCTGGGGAAACATCTGCACTGGAGACAGAGAGAGGTGGGGCCTGATCCTTTAGCGGGTGTGTCATCCAGTTGTACTTGTTACCAGCAGGGTTATTAGGGTGTGGTGAAGGTTGTCCCCTGATCTTCAGCGTGGGGCATCTTTCCAGAGCTAACACTCCATCCACAATTGCTAGAAAGTAAGAGGGCAGGCAGGTGAGGGCGCCGCTTTGGGAGCTGAACACTATGGTGGAATGGAGCGTGCCCTCGAGAGTGAGTGAACGCAGGGGCAGCTTGACTAGCTCTGCCACGGGATCCGTGAGACGACAGAGTGTGTGTGTTTCTCCAGAGAATATTAACTGAGGGGGGCATCCACCCTGAATGTGGGTGGCACTGTGGGCTGAGGGCACTGACCTGAGGAGAGGGGAAGGGAGGGGAGAGGGAGACGCTAGCCCAGTACCAGAGTTCTCCCTCTCTCTGCTTTCTCTCTTCCTCCATCATGATATGGACCGCTCCATAAGCCTCCCCCAGTAAAGGTGACTGAGTCCTCCCAAACCATGAGAAAAATAAATGTCCCCTGCTCTCAGTTGTCTGTGCCAGCTGTTCTTGGGTCACTGCCTCACAGAAAGTAACACAGGATCCACTTGCTAGGCTGGGGTGGAGATGAAACTCATTAAAGAGATCAGAGACAGACGCATCTAACGTGACTGAGAGGCACCTGGCGCACAATTCTACGTGGTGCCAGTGGGGATCATGATATCACGTTGCCTGCACTGCCTACACACACCTAAACTTGCTACTAGTCGGAGGACATTCTTACAGCATAGTCTGTCCCATAAGAGTGCTGGGCCAAGGCCCTTCTTGATGCTCACCAAGACTTCCTCCTCGTTAGTCTGGGATGACTGGACATTGAATACCTGAGAGGATATCTCCAACTACCTCTGAGGATCCAGTGTGAGGATCCCCCAGGGGTCACCTTGCCCCTCACAGAACTTTATTTGTAGTTATCCATCTGCCTACCACTTTAAGCCTAGAATAAGCCCTGCTCCGAGTTTCTATTCTCTCTGCACGCTCCTCTCTCCCAGTCCGACTCAGCATTGAGGAAACTGAGTCACGGGAAGGGGGAGTGTGGTTGTGCATCTTGACTGACACCTGAGCATTGGCTCCAGTGAAAAGTAGATTCCCATATACCAAGGATCCATCCACTGTCCTATAGGTCTCCTTGGAATATTCGTCCATTATAGTTTAACCTTCAGAGATGTGGCCAACAAACCAGCATGATGGTCTAAAACATCCGGGATTTTTTTTTTTTTGATGGTGCAGATGTCCTGAGCCAACCACTTAAGCGGTATCCCCTTCCAGTGTGAGTGTGGTTGAACACTCCAACCCAGGGGCTCCACCTATAGCCGCAACCGAAATGGAATCTGCAGACAGAGCCGAGGCATTTCGCATGCAAAATTTTTCTTTTAAATATGAAATCTCTCCCAAGGCATTACTTTATTATTATAGTAATTTCCTCAGAAGGGCAGACATCCAATGTGCTGTTTCTCCACCATCTTTGGAGACAGGAAAATTTAATAGAAATATTCAGGTTCCTTAAGTGGCTAGGGTAGAAGAGGGAGAAATAGAGGGATCTTCTCCAAGGAGCAGACGCCTGGAATCCAGGTGAAAGGTATGCTCCAGGCCTGTGGTGGCAGGTAAGGGCCTAAGCCATCTCCTTAGAGACGCTGGTCTTGGTGCGTCCAGGGGAGAGGCAGGAGAAACATAGGGGAGCTTTGTGGGAAGTGACTTTTTATTGTCAGCGTGGAGTCATTTCTCTTCTCAAAGACCATGGAAACCTGGAAGCCTGACCGGTCAGTGAAGACCCCCAACAGCCACTAGCTGAGCTGGCACCAAGCTCTTTCCACCCGTGAATGGAGGCCAAACCAGTTCCATGTAAAGCCTATGATGGAGGCGGGAAGAGGAAGTGTGGGTAAGAACACAGACTCTATGTCCTGACTGTCTGTGGCTCGACAACTCTCCAGACAGGTATCTTTATTAACTATTAAGTATGACTGGTGTGTCTCAGGCTTCTCGCCTGAAAAAAAAAAATGGGACAGGGCTTGATAATAAAAAATGTTGTAAAGACTGTCAGAGGGCTGTGTGTGTGTGTGTGTGTGTGTGTGTGTGTGTGTACGTACACACGCATCAAAATACTTCTCCCCAGCAGTTTCAAAATCTACTGGCTCTAGGCTGCCTTTCCCTCAAATATCAGACACTTTGCTAACACTGCAGATGCCCAAGTCATTCCAACTTGTTCAGTGCAGACTGAAGTAAAACCTCCCCACATTTTGGACTGCAGTCTAATGCGGACCTATCCTCCTGACAGTGTTTCCAGGGGCATCGGAATCTTCTAGGGAACCTACAGAAAGTGAACTTGCTGAACTTGGAGCCAAGCATCCACAGGAAGCTGCCCAGGCAAACACAGGCTTCCAGACATCTTAGAACCCTTGGCTACAATGGCTGTCCCCTCTTTGGGGTTTCACAATAGTCTCTCTCTCTTTCCCATGCAACAATAGCATGGCTTTCTTGAGTCTTCATATTCCACAGAACTCTTTTAGTCTATCTATAGATTTTTTTTTGTTCTCAACTTAAAAATTACACAATCGGCTCTTTAATTGCGGCTCTATCTCTCTTTAACACAGTACCAAGTATGTATGCAGAATTAGTACCAACGGTTCCAGCATCTAAGACTGGAATGGAAGGGTCCTAAATCCACTAGATAATGGAGCTACTGAGGGTGGGTGGTCTGGATAATAGTCTCCAAGTGACAGAACTATAGATTAAAAAAAAAAAAAAAGCCAGAGGTCATGCCATGGTCCAGCTTCATGGAGAAGTGTTGTCTATGGGGAGCCCTTGCATCCCAAAGCCCAGAGGACAACAACAGCTTTAGCCATCTGTCTGGGTCCCCTCTGAAATCCAATCCAGAAAGCCCAGCAAGCCTTTCCCTGCACTGCTCGTATTCTCCTAACACCTCACAGAGCAGACTGACTGGAAAGAGAGACAGGCAGGAGGGAAGGGAAGAGGTACGTTCTCTTTCAGTCTGGCTCCCCCATATAAAGACCAAGCAGTTTCCTGTCTGATGACATGTGAATTAGAGTCCCTCTACCCCCATCCTGCCCCTACCCTCAGTTAAACCAGGTAATGTAGAGCCCCGGAACACACCCACTATTCCTCCCTCCCTCCTTTCTCTCTTTTTTACCTTCCTTCCTCCACCCAGGCACAGGTCACATAAGGACCTGACTTCCTTCACCCACATCTCTCCATCTGGACCACGAGTGACAGACACTGTTCTTTTGTACCTGCCCCAGCTTAAACTGAGGACCTGCCTGAAACCCGCCCCAGAGATGCCAGGAAGAAGACAAGACACACGAGTGGCTGAAACCACGGAGGAGAACACTGCCTCCCCTAGAGCTGAGTTTGGGGAGGGCCCTGCTGTCTGTGTAGGCGGCTCATTGATCCACTCCTCTGAAAATTATTCTGTGCTCATCACAAACCAAATGAGGCTGGCCCCAACCCAGCCAGGCAGGCGGGAAGGCGGCTCTGTGTGTGGAGAGGAGAAAATGAACCTGCCTGTTGTCATTCGAGAAAAAGGAGGGAGTGAATGGTGTGTTCTGCCCCTGCACGCTGAGCAGGGGCAAGACGCTGCTTTGATATTCTGCTGAATGTGGTATTTCTTTTAACCCTTTCAGAGATTTTTTTCAATCCCCAGAATAAGGCATTCCTGCCAAGCAAGGGGTAAAGCCTCCAACCTGGACACTGAGAGACAAGACGGGCCACAGCTCTGAAGTTGACCCTGCCAGCAGGCCTAAGGTGACATGGCCCTGCACACCAGACTAGGCGTACACAATGGCACCCATGAACAGCTCCATCAGGAAGGCAAGGGGCTAGTCAGGGGGAAAAACAAGTGTTTCAGGAGGAATGTGTCCTGGTGCCCGATTTGTCCCCTCAAATTGCTCTGCAAACTATTTTGCCTATATACACATTCCCTCCATCTATTGAGACTCAAAGCCGGAAAGCGCACTTCCTAAAGTGTACATCTGAGACTCAATCCCTGACCCTTCAGAGGTGCTAAGAGAGGTAGACCAGCGGTAGACGGGACCAGCGCAGCCCCAAACTGAAGACTTGAAGCCACCCCAGCTCACAGTCCTGTAGGCCACTCCACCTTGCGACTGTTCTCAACCGGCTTTGTTGCGGGTTTGGTTTCTATCTTTTTCTATTTCGACTGCTTCTGCACGTGTCTCCGGATGAATCAACCTCAAGCCTACGCTGGGGTGCTAGCCACACTCCATACCAGTCAAAACCCTGCACATTCCAAAAGTCACACACACACACACACACACACACACACACACACACACACACACACACGAAGACCAGCAGCCTCGCAGGGCAGCAGGAAGTCAAGCGCAAACAAAAAGCCACCTTCAGGAAACAAGCGAGAGCTTTCTGTGCAGTAATTGCTGCTTCCTCGCTTCTCCATCTCTAAGGAGACTGAGCAGCGGTAGTCTTTGCCATGGCTAAGACATCTTCCCTGCTATGACCGAGAGGGGCACGGGAGTATGCCAGTATCTCTTGAAAATGGGCAATGCTTTCTGGAAGGGTTAGAGACGCTGGACCAATGTTGGTCTGGAGTTTCCACTGAGCGAGTCAGTTTCACCTGGAACCTGCAATCCAGTCGAGCCAGCTCTCAGATGGGAACACAACAGGGGAAACAGAGAGCTGCGACCCTTCCACGAGTAATGTCCCTACGGGTGGAGTCCACCTGGCCAGAGACATCCATCCGGATGTGAGGCTTCCAGCAAGGGTGGCGTGGCGGCGGCGCTTCACCCCAGAGTTGCTCTGTTCGAGATAACTCTATCTGCTCCTTCTCTACTGAGATGCGTCCCTTGAGGTGGCGGCCGCCGCGGCTCCGCAGGGAAGGTTGGGGGCGGGGAAGGGGGCGGGAGGCGGGGAGGCGAGCAGGGATTTCCCACGGGATTCGCGGAAGCCCTGAGCGCCCGGGCTCCTGGGTGCGCCGGGTAAGGGGGTCCACTGAGCGGGCTTGTCTGGCCACCAGCGGGAGGCACAACCAAGCTGAGACAGCAGGGATGGTGTCTTGGCTTGTGGGCTCGCAGCCACGCAGTCTCTTCTAACTGCTGGACGAGTTTAAGCACCGCCAGCACTCACCCAAGCCCACCCCTGCCCCAAAGCTCAGAAGGCGAGAAAGGCGTCCGCCTCGCACTTGCTGTCCCTGGAAGATCGCAACCCGGCAGCTTCTAGGGCTGATATCCCCCCCAGGGTGCGGTCAATGGATTTGGCCCCTCTCGCTTGGCAGTCACTTGCTGGGGTACTAGTAGGGCCTTCTGTGATCCCCCAAGCAGCTCCTGCCTGCGGAGCCCAGAGTCCGGAAACCTCAGACTAGGAAAGGGAGACAGCAAGCTACCGCTCGCCGGCCAGCGCATCCAGACCCGGGATAGAAAGAGCCGAAGGTGCCGACTCTAGGAGCCCAGTGGCCCGAAGTATCGCTTCCCAGACCAGCTTCGCCCAGAGCTAAGGAGCTTCCACCGCAATGCAGCGGGATCCAGGCTCTCTAAGCCGGAGATGTCCGGGAGATCGTGCTGTCTGGGAGCACCGGAGCGCAGGAGCCGGGAGACTCTGCGTGCGAACGAACCTGCTGTGGGCACCCAGGGTCGGCACAGGGCATGCCTGTGGGTACCGCCCCAGCCCGGTGCCCCATCTCTGCCCAGGCTCGGGACATTCTCGCTCTCCGACACCAGGATGCCCGGCTAAGCCGAGCAGCCAAAAGGAGCCCAGCGAAGCGCGCGGCACCCAGGAACTGGCAGCCAGCAGCCACCAAGTTGCTCTGCGAAGGGTACGTTACCTTCCATCGCGGCCACTGCAGATGCCAGGAGGAAGAGCAGCAAGCAATCCAGGGCCATCGCCGGCCAGCAGCCCCCAGGCCGAGCCCCAGCGGAGACGCGCCGCGTCCCAGGGCGCCGCTGCGCTCCCGGCGGGTGGCTTCTCCGTGTCCTTTCGCGCTCTGGCCGGGACCGGACTCCCCGGAGCGCGGCGTGGGCGTGGGCGGGAGTGTGCGCGCGTGGGGCGGTGCGGGCGCGCGTGGATGTGGGTGTGCATGTGTGTGTGTGTGTTTATGGGAGAGGTGGGTGTGTGCGTGCGTGTGTGAGAGAGGGTGAGGGAGAGCGAGCCTGGGAGAGCGCGCGAGAGCGTGTGCGTCCTGGTGTCACATTGCGAGCTACAGCGGAGCCTACGGGAGGACAGAGCGGGCCAGACTGACGGGGGAGGGAGCGGGATCCCCCATCATCAGCTCTCTCTCCACCCCTAACACCTCCTGTCCAATCAAGGAATCAAACCTGCAAAATTCCCTCATCCAATCAGGCGCGAGCACCTCCTTACACTGGCATTGTTAGTTTAAGAAAAACTTTTGCTTGCAAGGCTGTGTGGGAGGGTTGAGAAGGCGCTAGGAGGGGATCGCGCTCCCTCTCGTGGTGATTTAGGAGAACTGCAGCCTCGCACGCTCGCTTTCCCCAAGCTGAAAAGGAGGGGCTCAGCCAAGAAGTCAACTGAGGTCCCTTATGCTTACAGACACCCCACAGCTTCTCCTGACTATTCCTATGCAGTATTCCGCCACCCTGTAGCATTTTACTAATCAATTTTGTTTATTTTTGAGTCTTGTCTGGTTTCGTTCACTCAGAATCCCTGGAACCTTAATAGTGTCTTATTCTTGGCATGCATCTGTGGAGTGAATGAATATGGCTTCAAGCCTTTATGGCCGGCTGTTGCTCAGGGGTAGTTAGGACACCTGGTGGGCTTCCTATCATATCCTCAGCTGCATATCTCCAAAAGTCTCTTCCCAGGTGGGTCTCTGAGCATCCACTGTAGGGCCTGCCATCAGAAGACAGTCATAATGGGAAGACATGAGGAAACAGCC